>CALNXI010001574.1:110053-113880 GCA_942486025.1 Porites evermanni | reverse complement strand
TGGGTTTAGATCTCTTCATTCAACTGTAAGTGCGCTTCTCGATATGACAAATCAGTGGTGTCTTAATACGGATAAAGGTATGGTCAGTGGTGTTATTTTCCTTAATCTTAAGAAGGCCTTTGACACTGCTGACCATGCTATCTTGTTGAAAAAAACTGTCTGACTATGGGGTGCAAGGTCAAACCGCTTCTTGGTTTAAGTCTTACCTAAAAGACAGACAGCAATTTTGCGTGGTAAACGGATTGTCGTCAGTAAAAAAAACGTATCGTATGTGGCGTTCCACAGGGTTCTTTATTAGGCCCACTCTTGTTTTTTATTTACATTAATGACTTACCAAATTGCTTAGATCATAGTATAGGAAGGTCATTTGCTGATGATTCAAATTTAACGTTCTCTGCTGTGGATTTATCATTCCCCAAGACTGAAATGAGAAACGACCTTAACGGCATTTTTAATTGGCTCAGTTCAAATAAACTCACATTGAATATTCTAAAAACAGATTTTATGGTGATAGGTTCTCGGCAGAGGATTGCAACATTAGCTGGTAATATTTCATTAAGTGTGAATGGTTTAACGTTACAACAGGTCGAAACTACAAAGTGTCTTGGCCTCACTATCGACCAATTTCTTACTCGGAGAAATCATTTACAAAGTGTCAGACAAAAGGTGGGGTGTGGCATTAGAATTCTTAAGAGGATTAGGCCTTTTGTTGGTTTAGAGCACCTTATAAACGTATACAGGTCAATAGTTGAGCCTTATTTTACTTATTGTTGTATTGTTTGGGATAGTATTGGCGAAACGTTGGTAGACAGTCTTCAAAAGTTGCAAAATAGGGCCGCTCGTGTTATTACAGGTGCTTCACACTCGAAACATTCAGCTGATATTCGGGATGAACTTGGGTGGCTGCAACTTGGAAAATCCTTACAAAGAAGTGTCAATTTTTCTTTGCTTAAGGTGACATTTTAAGCGAGAAAAATCCGTATTTTAGAAAGCATCTTTTTGCAAAACAAGAACTGATTACACGTGCAAGACTTCGTGGACAAGACTTTGTGACTGGTAAGAATTTCTCTCTTAATCAGTTCCATGCAAAGAGTTTTGCGTTTTTTCTCGGGAAAGTTATTTTATGAAAGGAATAGAAAACTTTTTTCCTGTGTTTGCGTAGCCTGATATAAACACTCCGGACGTTGGGAGAGTTCTAGACAGTTATACAAACCCTCGACTTCCTCTCGGGTTTGAATAACTGTCTCGAATTCTCCCACCCCTTCTCATGTTTATATCAGGCTATGCAAACAGAAACGTTTTCTATTGCTTAAACATAGCTGTACATAGACATACATAGCCATACATACGCCATTGTTTTGGTTTTCAAAGCAGGCGCTTCTCGCTAATAGTGGGCTATAACATATAGCCTAGTAGTAGCTCAACCAATCAGAACGCAGCGTTGATAATAGACCACTAGTTGCATTTCACAAATAGCCCTATAATCCCTTCACAACCCTACATAACTGTACATAGCTCTATATAGCGTTACATAGCTCTACACAACCCCGCTTATCACTACACAACCCTACATAGCTAAACATAGCCCTAAAATAGTGCTACACAGCCGTACAGAACTCTAAGCAACCCCACATAGCCCTGCATACCCGGACATAGGCCCTAAACGGCTGTACTCATCAACTCATTTACAGCCGAACAGCCAAGTGCAATCTTTTATTATCATACCCGGCCCTGAAAACTTGGACACATTGGGTCAGTTATTTCAACGAAGTCCAACTTTGGCAGCCGTTAAGGAGATCTTTGGACCTCCAAATCTCTTCCTTAGTGGGTCTTTAAAGAAGACAAATGCTTTTCTGGTCCACTTTATATGCGCTACTGAAACTGTCACAATATAGGGTGTTTACATAAAAGCGTTCACCAAACGAAAAATGGCATAAAACCCATTTTTCTTACAACTCTGCCTAAACGCCGTTTAAATAACTGACCCACTGTTTTACATATGGCCACACATAGCGCTGTGTCAATGTATCAATAGGCCAATTTCAAAAATACCACCATACCCTTTGTTTTCCATCCAAAGTTTTGCACATGCATTGTTTTTTAATAGTTTCTTGAGGGAGCAACAATCACTCCCAAGAGAAATTGAAAGTAATACTTATTCAAACTTCTGTAAAGAAAACAAGGAGTATTAAAAAGGCCTATCGAAAAAGGCACATATTCAATTATACGCTCAAGGTGCTTATTGGAGGTGGGTGCTTGTTTCAGTCTGGACATTAATTAAAACTTTGTCATTTTCAGCAAGTAGTAAGTTAATTTACCAACAAAACAGTAAATAATACCAAAATTTGTGCGAGGACAGAATTTTAGTTTATATTTGAAAGAAAAATACCCAAGAACTAGGCCTTGGGGGACACCCAGTCAATTTCTATTTCCATCTCATTGTCAGCAGGATCAATAAGTGATATCCCTGGTTTTGCCTTGTTCCTGTCTCACAGTATAATGTCTGTGAAAGGTTTGAACCCAGGAGTCATTTCAAAAGTAGGTTGAGTTTGATCGTGCGGGTGAACGTAGTCCTGAATAGGACTGTTGTTGTTGACAGTGACTGACGTTTCAACAACCTGTGCGGTAGTCATCTTCAGAGTCAAAGTGAGTTGTATCACGTCAGTTGATGGTATTATACATTATAATAATGTCTACAGGCAATGTGTTTTCTTTTTTTACAAGTGGACAAGAACTTTTAGACGAGAAACAGTTGTGGCAGTAAACATATACTAACTGATACCTCTCATTCAACCAAACAAATATGGTACATTTTACATTTCTGTGTCGCTGTATTTATTACTATAAGAGAGGGAATAAAAACAACTACAACATTGAAAGCTTTACGTTGAATGAACAAAAACTGTTATTTATGTAGTTACATATCAAATGACTTTGTCTCTTGTTCATATTTATGATTTTGTAGCATTCACACAAGTGAATTTTGTGATGAGTCAGCTGATAGACTACAGTCTTCTGCATATTTGTTTTACTTATTGCCTTTATCACTACTTATTGTTCATCAGGTCATCCAAAAGATTATGTCTTCCCTTGAAATAAAAGAGTTTACCGGTGATCTGTGCTGAACGTTTTGCTGTGATGTCCAACTCCATTTGCGCAACTTGGCTTGATCCAGCAACAAAATTTTACAATGTTAAAATATTTTGAGACACACCATGCAAGTCTGAGATTTCTAGAACTTCATTAACAACAAGCAACAACAGTGTTTCCAGATCATTCCAGCGACCTGCTGTGACGTCAAACCCCTGGGAAATCAGGTATTTTGTGCCACCTTTCCTGTTGTATGGGTCAGGATTAGATCTTTTCCTCTTTTTGGGAATATTAGTTTGGCCGGCTGAAACAACATTCCTCTTGCTTGTTTTATTATGTGGGTTGCGACAGTCTAAACACTGGCAATCTATGCCGCAACTTATCCCTGATTTTAAGCAGAGACATTTTGATTTTCTTTCTCCAGGACAATCACAACAAGAGGGTCTGTTGCTTTCACCTTTTTTCCTTCCCCTTCCACATCGACAGCGTTCATGTAATGACAATGGAGTCACCTTGGAGTTGGTATTGAGAGGGTTACAACAGTTGTAACACTGGCAAAATCTCGAGCACATACTACCAGAAGAGAGGCAGGAACATTGTTGGGATGAATTAGCAGCTGTGCAGGATTGGAAATTTACTAGATTCTTCATTTTTTTTTTACGGCATTGACACTACTTTTTCTTCTCGCCACATACAACAGATGGGACAATATCCGTTGGTGTGAAAACAATTGATAA
>CALNXI010001574.1:95053-105053 GCA_942486025.1 Porites evermanni | reverse complement strand
CACCAGTGTCACCTGTAATTCCACCTCCGTGGCAACACCACAACTCTGAACCACCCGAGGGGGACAGTTCAGAGGCTTATGTTACCCGAAGTGGCAGACAAGTACTCAACCCAAAACGGTTGGACCTCTAGGCACAATCAGAGACTAAGAACTTTTTTTATTTAGCTTTTGTTTTCATTTGAAATCCAAGGACTCAGACATTATCATTATTAATATCTTTTTTTTTAAAAGGGAAAGGACGTGACAAATACGTAGACCACCCTAGCGCGTCCTTATTTGTGTATCACGTGACGAGCAATAAAGCATCTTTGTAACAAAGTCAGCCATTTTACTGTATGTTTATCTTAAAGGGCTTGTGGATACGAGGTTATAACAACGATGGGTATCTGCAAAATGTTGCTGCATACGTTGACTGCAATATCACCAGCATCACTGTTAAACCATCCTGTTGCCTAAATAAAATTAGATCATTAGAAAGCTGCTCTGCAGTTAGACCCAACCGCTGTTGATATTCTTCAGATTTACTTGAAATCTCTTGACACATGAGGAGCCTTAAATGCAAGGTGTCTTTATCTTCATTAATTCCAAGGCCAAGACTTTTGATAAACCCAATGTACCTAGATATGTCGTCATTATGAATATATTCTGAGTTTCTAAGAAACCTATGATGAAGACATTTAAGTATACTACGAAAACAGCAGTTTCCATCCCCAGCTACAGGTATCTTGCAGAGTCCAAAGGAAGACAAATTACGTTCGAGCGTTTCACGGTTACAGCCAGCGGTAGTTTCCTCTTCTACAGTATGCTGTTTTGAAAGATTCATGAAGCTTCTTTCAAGTCCAAACAAGTCAAGCATTGAAAGAAAGGTGAACGATGTCTGTTCTTTTAGAAAAGTCCAACAATCCCTCATTTGAAGAACACGAGTTAAGGCATAATTTACCACACTGACGTTCATCAAATGTTTCACATTTTCAACATGATGGTGTAAATACCATGATGATATTTTGTCACTGCCCTCTTCCTCTTTAGCTACACTTCTTTCATCCTACCCTTTGTCAGAGCATTTTAATAGCAAGGAGTCCGTGGAACTTCTTTCAATGAGATCTCCAAATTCAAATGGAATAATTGGAACAATTCTTTGATAGTTAACATGTTTCTGCAATCCTCTGCGCCTACAGCTCCAGACATAAAGCACTAGAGCTAGGATGGGCAAGGCCAGGTCAGGGGAAATGGCGGATGCACCACATAACATTGATCGTTTAAGATGCCTTTGAAGGCGTTCATTTAAAGTGGTTCCTGCAGAAGGAGGTATCTCTGATATGCAACCTTTTCGCACATGATGTCTCAAATTTTCAATCGCATTGACAGTAGCTACAGACAGTTTGCCCCTCCATTTGAAAAGTAGTTACACCATGTTGCTTTCAGTGCAATTAGGATCAGGAGTAGCGAACATTTTCTCCTCCCCAATGTCGCCACCTCTGTGGAACAGAAGTCCCACCTCTTTAGCAAACTTTTCGCTTTCAACTGTTCCTTTGGGCAGAGTTTTGACGATTCTCTGAACAGCATGAAACATATCCAACTTGACTTGCACAAGTGGAAAGTAACATTGGCAGAAATTTCTTACACGGCAGCAATCATCCACTAGAATCATATCCAATTTATCACCTGAAATAGAAAACCTCTCCTTGAAATCGAGAATTATGTGATTAATTTGCTTTAATTCCGTTGAAGTTGTTAGTTTCCAGGTTAGAACTTCACCATTTTGATTCAGTGCAACGTACAGATTTTGAAACTGGTTGACAAACGCAGAATCAGAATCTTGAATAATCCCAATGTGCTCGCTAACTTTGAAGGTGTGATCACAAGATAAGATGCGACAGCGTGTAGCCAAAAAGAAATTGGTAATCGATGCTTTAATCTGTTCGTAATAAGACAGAAATATCTGCATCAGTTTGTCACTTCCCAGACTTGAATACAATGGACTATCATAAAAAGAGGCTGACGGGATATTCCCATTTATGCAATAAAATGCACAGTATTTCATGGCAAGGATGGATTCCGTTATATCGAGGAAGCTGTGCCCCATAGTCAGCAAGGTTACTACAAAATCGAGTAGGCGATTTGAGCAAGCAGATCTGTGCGACATTCTGAAACGAAAGGAATCCTTTATTTGACCTGGCAACACGTCCAAAATGTCTTTAGAGGCAAAAAAGAACTGGTCGCCACGAGGGCAAACATAAGAAGCTTGTATTAAAATAATGTTCCCCTCCAAATCATATACAAGACACGGATTAAACTTATTGTTTTTTACCACACACAACGTCCATCTGTTAAATGTCAATACACAACGATCAACGGGACAAACCACCTTGATACTGTTATGGTGCATAGGGCACCAAATGAAGACTTTTGGAATAAGCCGCGAATTTTCTAGGCCAGTGCTGATGACAGAATCATAATGATAATAACCTGAATGGGTAGAGTACTCTTCTAAGAGCTTATCAACTAGCTTTTGCTCCTCTTCTGAGAATCACAGAACCAACAGAAGGAAGCAGTAGGATGATGCATCCATCGTGACGCATCCAACAACTCTTCTACAGACTTTCCTGAGGAGGAGCATTGCGTGACGAGCCAAACAAGGTCGCGTGATTGGACAAGTAGCGTAGTGCACGAATAACGTCTAAATGACTAATTTGCAATTTTTGTCTGAGTTTTGTCATCTTTCTCATTTTACATTGCATTTTATGACAAAAGTCAAATTTCAGTTTGTTTGTCTGAGTTATGGGTCTATAAATAGTAACTGCGTGCAGCACTATTTTCGACCTCATTTAATGGCGATGATGGTTTTCAAAACATACAAAATGGCGGACAATGGCGAAGAAAACTCGTCAATGATGATTTTGTGTCCTAATCAAAACATGCTTAAATTGTCATCTTTTGAATAGCTTTGGAAGTGCATTTGAAAAAGCCGTAGGAACATCTTCGGACATTTTCGGTTATCTTCGGAAGTCTTCGAAAAATGGTCGCAAGTTTTCGAAAATCCCGGTCATGCAAGACGAAAATCTCACTCATTTGGTTGGCAGGTATATGACTGTTTTTTTATTATTATTCCATGTTTTGTCAATTCATGTTTTATTAATCCATATCAAGAGCCATAATAGTTCTATTATGATCTCTTGTCCATATTTGATCAATTCATGTTTTATTTTAAAATTCATGTTTTATCAATCCATGTTTTATTTATCCAGTCAATGTTTTACACTCTAGTCCAATATATGTTTTATCATTTAAAACTATGGGCAAATTAGGCACTGGAAGTCACATTTACTACTTCCAACACACTTTCCCATTGTCGACTGTTTTTTGTCCACGCCAGGGCAGCTCCGCGGACACGTCTGCAGACTACTACACTCCTGCCTAAGTTTTCAAGGAGTTAAATTTTGCGGAAAGTCTTGCAAACCAGATTAAAAATTGCTGCTACAATTCTGTTGCTGACAACAGTTTACAAACAAAAATTGTCTTTGGATTGTTGGTGCGGTCTTAATGAATAGTTTCCTCTTGCAAATGTGTCATTTCCGGTTAGTGAATTGGTTATGCAATCTCTGGGTTTTGTAATGACCAGACAAGTATTACTTCTGAACGATTCTACCGTCTAAACATAGTTTGCACAAAGCTATTTTACCGCATTTTCTTGTAAAGAATGAAGTCTTAGCCTGCCATCAAGCTCACTGGGGAGCATCCAGGAGAGCTTGCTCAGCTAATGAAGTAGTCACGTGTGTCCATGTGGGCTAGATTTTGGGAGTAGGACAATATGATACTTTTCCCGGCTTTGTTTTTGTTTTTACATGTTATATATCTCACAACTACTGAAATGTTTCTTTTCGGTAAGCATCCCGCCGCACGTGAGAATAAACTCGAGGCTTTCTGTCAGTGTTCTGTAAGCCACACCGCCACCAGTAGCCTGACTTTTTTTTTCTCTGGAAATAGCCGAGAACAGTGCCAGTCAAGGCTCTTCACAAGGGAGAAAAGAACCAGATCCAGACTTGGGATTAGTGGAGAAAGATGGGCGATCGGTATTTACAAGAACAGAATCTTTCAGCCGATGACCAACTTTCATATAGCTTGTAAAGGCTTTGTTTCCAACGGCAGTGCTGTCGAAGGGTACCTCGTTGACAAAATTCCAGCGCACTGTCAATGCCTTGATGGTGTTCAAGCAAATTCAGAAAGGTATGTCAACTCTGAATGCACTTAGTAATTTGTGGTTCGTTTTAACGTTGCGCTTGTGTACTTTATTCAGCTTTATTCCATTCACATAAGTCATAACACATATAGTATCTTCAATGTCATTCTTCAGCTCTACCCATTCTTTTACATCGTCGGAGATGTCTCCCCAGCAAGAAATTTTGAGAAAAATACCTGGCAAAGGGATCTGGACGGCACCAAGCCGCGACCAGTACCTCCCCGCTTATTTCAAGGATGTCTGTGACCAATATCTTCTCCAACCTAATGCAGGAGAACTCAAGCCAGTTAAGGTATGTGCTGTATTAGCCCAATGTTTTGTGGCCAAAACGACTGGAGACCACATATGTAAAACAAAACCCACATGGGCAGATGGCGGACAATCTGTGAGCCAGCTAGTCATAAAATTCGCTGGCATGGGAATAAGTTTTTATGAAATTTCAAACCTCTTCACTCAATGTTTCCTGGTTAGTTCTCTTGGTTATGTTAGGTTTTGATGCTTGAATTTTTGCAGAATTAAGGACTCAAATTTCATTGATTAGGGTTAAAAGCTCATTTTACGGATAAGATGGGGACTGGGCAAGCTTATTTTCATGACGCCGCCATCGACCATATTTGGTGTTGGTGAATCGTAATGTGCTGAAAAACTGTTCTGTGAATCGTGAGTGAAGTGCATTCCGTAAAACCTGAACGGCCAAAATCCTCCTTTGTATACACGTACATTGAAGTCAGTCGAAGAAAATAAATCGTTCACTTGGCCCCCCCTGAGTAGCATGTGGCTTGACTTGACTTTGCGAGTCTTTCGGTGTCTCTTCACACTTAAGTCCATACCCATTTGCCGGTTTTCCCGTCACGCCATCGAAAACTAAAATCAAACCCGTGGAATGTATGAAGACAAGAATTTCAGACATTATAGAATATCATGAAATTAACAACCTGGCCAAGTCTCACGCCTGTGCAGTTTTCTACTGCTGAGCTGTTCTTCAAAATGTGTACCAGGCATTTATATAGGGCTCACGATGGGGACGCCTGAAATAATGCAAACATCTGGTTTCAGTATCACCACAATTAGATCACTTGTTCACTGCGAACGAGCAAACTATTCTCCTAAACACATTTTCTAATACTTTCACCATTAAAGGGCATAATATCATGCAATAAACTTATTTTTTAGAATACCGTATGTGACAGCCTTCTTGGTCGCCATATTAATGTCACGCAGAGTAGACTTGGGAAACTAGAAAGAGCTATATTTTCAAAATGGAAAATGCTATCACGTTGAAAACTTTCACAGAAGTTAATTTTTAAGAGATATTTGGCTAAATGGAGATAAAACCTTAAAAGTCCTTGCAATTTTGGAGTTTGGATTTTTGTGATGTCACTTGAAACCCAAGAAGGCCCTCCCAGTGTTTTTCATGAGGTTTGAAAAACTCTAATTAACTTCCTAAAATAGAAAATGGGACTAACGTAACGTTTTTGACATTTTGTACGACCTCTATTTTTGAGAAGTCTGAAAACGTAAATAATTGTGAAAAGTTTGAACCCAGGAGTCATAGTTGTTATATTACAACCTTACAATATACGTGTTGTACACAAACCGATAACCACTTTACGGCTACTGCTTACTAATGTCAAGGACAAAGACAAACCGGAGGACAGACAGGGAGCAGTATACAAGATCAAATGCTGCGACTGCCAGGCTTCTTACATTGGTGAAACC
The DNA here is from genome assembly GCA_942486025.1 of Porites evermanni. NCBI lineage: Eukaryota > Metazoa > Cnidaria > Anthozoa > Scleractinia > Poritidae > Porites > Porites evermanni. Next base: position 99,094 of record CALNXI010001574.1, on the reverse strand, counting down.
GGCAGAAACCTAAGCACACGACTGACCAAACACAAACCCGCGACGAGGAATGGTGACGTCAACAATCACATTGCTGAGTACCATTTAAAGACAAAACATCAAATTGACTAGGACTCTGCGACATGTATAACGTATTCTACAGACTACTATCAATGTCTTCCTTTAGAAAACTTGTTTACTAACTTAGAACAAATGCCACTGAATCGTAGCCAACAGTTACCAGCGCCGTACAAACGACTTATTGACGAGATCAAGCAAAACTAACTACGGGAGAACAACTGGAGAACTGACAATTTGACTAACAATAAACGACTGTTTAACTGTGACAACAGATGGATCGAAACGCACCAATCACTGAGTCTTCATGGCCAATAACATCACGGCTTAACTAACAGACGACCAATAACATCGCGACATAATTGACCAATCAGATCAATAACCAGAGTATAATACCATCAACTGACGTGACACAACTCACTTTGACTCTGAAGATGACTACCGCACAGGTTGTCAAAACGTCACTCACTGTCAACAACAACAGTCCTATTCAGGACTACGTTCACCTGGACAATCAAACTCAACCTTTTGAAACGTAAACAACTGTTTCGTTATTATAAATGAAACGCAAAATTGTTCTTCGTGAACCTGCGATGAGTCTCAACCTTGGGCCCGCCCCCCCGCCCTCACCCTCTTTGGCCTATTTTTACTACATGTGTGCTGCACCACGTGACCCTGCTATTTGATTTTACGCAAGTATCAAAAGAGATTTGAGGTTTACATCGAAAGAGAGATTTGAGTCATTACATTTCCTGTTTTGGCACGTAAATATATAGCCTTAATTCGTAGCAAGCCTTTTTATTTTTGTTTCTTTATGTATTTATGCCAAACGGTGAAAAATCTATTTTGTGGTTAAAAACTGCACTACTACTGTTCGCAAATTGATCGTAGTCTCATGATCATACCAATACAACAATGTAAAATGGTCTAAAGTGAGCAATAACGCTGTCTAAAATGACCTAATATGAGCTTCAGCTGTGTGAAAGACAATCAGCAGTCATCTGTAGAGCTGCCAGACAGAACACTGTATTTTCCACATCTATCAAAGTTACTCAGTTTTCCTGGGTTAATTGATTTTTACCCGTCCATCGCTTATCTTTTTATTGTACGAAAAGAACACACAACTATCCACAATTAGCTTGTAAGTTAAGCCTGTTGTTTTGAAACCAAATGAGAATTCTGCAAAATTATTTGAGTGTATCGGTTTTTCTTTATAGATGAACTTAAGCTGCACAACTAATTATAGAATTGACTATATAAGACTTTTACACGAATAGAATTCCATATGTGCAGTGGTATGCAGGGTAATAATGGGCTTTCAGTGAAAACGTTATGCATATCAGTCAATTCCAGCTTGCCCTGGCCCCCCGGGCTAATGCTGCGCATTTGCTTACCTTGTTAGTCTGTGGGGTGTGGGGAATTTGCAAACTTTGCATGCATTTCTTCATTGCTTATCAAACATTTCTTTGAAAATAAAGAAATGATCATCGCAGTGAACGCAATTTATGCAATAGCATAAAGAAGCCTCAAAAAAAAAATTCAGGACTTCAACGGGGTTTGAACCCGTGACCTCACAATACCGGTGTGATACTCTACCAACTGAGCTATGAAGCCACTGACATTGGGAGCATGTCAATTGTGGGTTCATAGGTTCCCGTGAAAGAAATGAGTGTTCATGATATATGAAAAATTATATATGAACTGCGGAAATGAAATGAAAATGAAATGATCGTCGTAGTGAACGCAATTTATGCAATTCGGTAAAGAAGCCTGAAAAAATTCAGGACTTCAACGAAAAATGAAAAGCTTGAGTATGGATAAGGAGAATGGTTCTCTGAGTGGCATACAGAAGACGTCAGCGACAGCATCAAAGCTGCTCTTAAGCTTCGCAGCGTTCTGATTGAGGAAGGAAGACGATCATTCAAAGTATTTCAAGCCATCTGTAGCAAAAAGGCTGAAAAATATGGGAATCTATAGTCTTCCTCATATAGAAATTTTTTTGGGATTCCGATTATTTTTGTTGGCATGGAGGGGTTCAAGCAGCGCTTCAAAACTCTGGGGAGTTATTTACATTTGGTCCACCCGAGCAATGAAGATCCAGCTCACCTCCTCTGCAAAGTTCGATCTCTGGTAACGCTTTTAGAACAGAGGTTTGCTGATGCTTAGATACCTGAAATAAACGTTTCGGTGGATGAAGGTTTAGTAAAATTCAACGGGAGGCTGTCTTTTAAACAGTACATGCCAATGAAGCCGGATAAATTTGGCATCAAAGTTTGGATGCTTGCCGATGCATACAACTACCATGTTCCACGGTTCCAAGTCTACTTGGGAAAAAATCGCACAAACAGTGAATTGTTTTAGCGCAAAGGTTTGGGGTATCATGGCGTTTGGACACTCAGAGAACCCTATTTAAACAATCACTGTCATTTTTTCTTTGACAATTTCTTTACTTCAGCGCAACTGATGCGAGATTTAGAGTCAAGAGACACGTAGGCGTGCGGCACTGTACGCACAAACAGGAGAGACTTTCCTGCAGACCTCAAGTGACAAAAACTTGTTGTTGGAGAGATAAGAACACATCAGAGTAGAAATTTACTGGCGACGATGTGGAAAGACAAACGTGTTGTTTCTCTATTATCGATAAATACTCCTCCAGAAACTGAAATTCACACTGTTCAGCAGGTTGCATGGGGAAGAAGAAAGTGAGTGGTCCCCGCCGAGGCAATGAGGACACCCGAAGTGGTGCCTATTTACAACCACGGTATGAATGGAGTAAATGTCAACAACCAATGTCGCAGCTATTATCCTCCTGGCTCAGTTTCTCGAAAGTGGTGGAAATACTTACTTTGGTTTTTCTTTAATTTTTCAATGGTAAATGCTTACGTTTTGGAGAAACTAGCCGGTAATAAGGTGGAGAAATCATTTATTAATGATGGTTAATTAACTAGTAAAAGAGATATCGAATGTCCCTTATAATCGACCGCGTGGTCTGGCATCTCATCTTTTGTGAGATCCGGAGAGAGGAGGCGTAAGCTCTTAATCATTCACGTTTTCTTTTTCTCCACGCTCTTTTTGTTGCGATGTCGCTCCCTGCAGGCGCACGTCCCAAACGCAAGTCTAAGAAGATGTTAGATCCAGACTTTCAGTGTGAATTGCCTTCGAGTGCATTCCTTCACAACGATCTCAATCTCAAGGAGCCAAGTAATCCTGCGACGTACGATCAGTCTACCAAACAGTCAACTCAGTCATCTAAACCCAAGTCTGCTGCAACACTTTCAGCTTCCTCATCGCCCATCACTATCAACGATACTGCCTCGTCTGCTCCCTCTTTTGATCAGCAGCTTCAGCTTCTCAAACTCAAGGAGGATAAGCTTGAATTGGAATTGAAAGTAATGACTATAAGCCGCCAGGAACGCCCTCCCGATAACACGCTTCTTTTCAAGATGCTGCGGAGATCACCAAGCCTCAACGCAATAAGCGTAACATCGATTGGCCACAGGATTTTGTTCCTTCTATTCAAGGTGAATACGATAAAATTGAACTGCCTGAATTCGTTTTGGGTTTCTTGATCATGATAAAATCCTGATACGGCGTCAAAAGACGCAATGCTAGCTCATCTCGAGTTACTCACAATCAAAGCAATTAGCTATTCGTGGGTTGGCGTTCGCGCTTTTCACAAATTTATCACCAAACAGGTCGAGCAGCATCGTTTGGATTGGAAAGATTTTAAGTCTATTCAGGATCACGCCACCACTTTTTTCTGCCATTTGGATTTACGGACTTTGCACCAATGCACAGCAGAGGGCGCTTGGATATCTTCTAACCCCGCCTCCACTGGCAATTATTCACAAGCGGTTACACCCTCTGTTACCAAGGCTTGTCGAGCTTGGAATTATACTGACGTTTGCGACTGTGATCAGCAAGATGCTGATGCTTATGAGGAACATCATCGATGTAGAGTGTGCAAGGCTGATCATCCTATGC
>CALNXI010001574.1:53253-95042 GCA_942486025.1 Porites evermanni | reverse complement strand
TTTGGGTTTCTTGATCATGATAAAATCCTGATACGGCGTCAAAAGACGCAATGCTAGCTCATCTCGAGTTACTCACATTCAAAGCAATTAGCTATTCGTGGGTTGGCGTTCGCGCTTTTCACAAATTTATCACCAAACAGGTCGAGCAGCATCGTTTGGATTGGAAAGATTTTAAGTCTATTCAGGATCACGCCACCACTTTTTTCTGCCATTTGGATTTACGGACTTTGCACCAATGCACAGCAGAGGGCGCTTGGATATCTTCTAACCCCGCCTCCACTGGCAATTATTCACAAGCGGTTACACCCTCTGTTACCAAGGCTTGTCGAGCTTGGAATTATACTGACGTTTGCGACTGTGATCAGCAAGATGCTGATGCTTATGAGGAACATCATCGATGTAGAGTGTGCAAGGCTGATCATCCTATGCTACACTGCGCTAAACGTCGTACACCGATTCCCTCGCAATGAAAGCTATTCGACAACGCCACTCACTCTGCGACCTCTTTGAGCCGGACGGACACGGACACGAACTTTCAACACTTCAGCCGTCATACGACATTTCATTGCTTCTTGCCATAATCAACCAAATGCGTTCAGTGCAAAGCTTTTAGTTCCTACCTCGCTCTTACTACCAAACTGGAAAACATTGCTCTCAAATTATTCCAATAATATTGTGGTCGATTTCCTATCCTACTGTTGGCCTATCAATTATACTGCACCTACATTTCCTGCTTCATCATTACATAGTCATCCTTCTGCTTCGAACTATGATTCGCATGTGCAAGCCTATATTGACACTGAATTATCCTGGAATGCCATCACTGGACCCTTCGAGTATCCTCCCCTTTCCTTTGACCTTGTTTGCTGTCCTTTTCAAACAGTTCCCAAGAGGTTCATCAACGAGACGGGTAGTTATGGACCTTAGCTTTCCTCCAGGCTGCTCCATCAATGGCAGTATTTCTCAGGATACTTATCTGGGCGAATATTATAAGTTACAATTACCTGGGATTGACCGGCTTGTCGAATTCATCCTTGAAAAAGGTCGTCACTGTCTTGTTTTCAAGAAAAAACTTAAGCTGAGCTTATCGTCAGTTTCCCATTGATCTGAAGGATTACCATTTACTTGGTTTTCATTATCAGGGTAAATTTTATTTGACACTCGCTGGCCTTTTCATTTACATTCCTCGGCAATGATCTGCACCGAGCAGGGGTTCTTAGCAGATGTTTATCTTGATGACTTTTACAGCGCTGAATATCCATCCCTCGTCACTTCGGCATTTTCTCACCTCAGCCAGTTATTTCATCAGCTTTGGTTACACCCTCTGTTACCAAGGCTTGTCGAGCTTGGAATTATACTGACGTTTGCGACTGTGATCAGCAAGATGCTGATGCTTATGAGGAACATCATCGATGTAGAGTGTGCAAGGCTGATCATCCTATGCCACACTGCGCTAAACGTCATACACCGATTCCCTCGCAATGAAAGCTATTCGACAACGCCACTCACTCTGCGACCTCTTTGACCCGGACGGACACGGACACGAACTTTCAACACTTCAGCTGTCATACGACATTTCATTGCTTCTTGCCATAATCAACCAAATACGTTCAGTGCAAAGCTTTTAGTTCCTACCTCGCTGTTACTACCAAACTGGAAAACATTGCTCTCAAATTATTCCAATAATATTGTGGTCGATTTCCTATCCTACTGTTGGCCTATCAATTATACTGCACCTACATTTCCTGCTTCATCATTACATAATCATCCTTCTGCTTCGAACTATGATTCGCATGTGCAAGCCTATATTGACACTGAATTATCCTGGAATGCCATCGCTGGACCCTTCGAGTATCCTCCCCTTTCCTTTGACCTTGTTTGCTGTCCTTTTCAAACAGTTCCCAAGAGGTTCGTCAACGAGACGGGTAGTTATGGACCTTAGCTTTCCTCCAGGCTGCTCCATCAATGGCAGTATTTCTCAGGATACTTATCTGGGCGAATATTATAAATTACGATTACCTGGGATTGACCGGCTTGTCGAATTCATCCTTGAAAAAGGTCGTCACTGTCTTGTTTTCAAGAAAAACTTAAGCTTAGCTTATCGTCAGTTTCCCATTGATCTGAAGGATTACCATTTACTTGGTTTTCATTATCAGGGTAAATTTTATTTGACACTCGCTGGCCTTTTCATTTACGTTCCTCGGCAATGATCTGCACCGAGCAGGGGTTCTTAGCAGATGTTTATCTTGATGACTTTTACAGCGCTGAATATCCATCCCTCGTCACTTCGGCATTTTCTCACCTCAGCCAGTTATTTCATCAGCTTAGTTTGGATTCTGGTCATGACAAGGATTCACCACCTTCGACCTCTATGATTTGTCTTGGTATTTTAGTTGACACAGTTGCCTTCACTCGCGAGGTTCCTGCTACACGTCTTACAGATTTACAAGCCGAATTAACAACCTGGCAAGCTGCTTCGTTTTTCATCAAGAAACAGCTTCAGTCTCTTCTTGGGAAGCTCTCCTTCGTCACGCGTGTGTTAAACCCAGTAGAATTTTTATGCCTTGACTACTCAACAGTCTCCGTCAGTGCACACGGCCAGCTGGTCACTGTTATCCTATTTCCGCTACTATGCTCTTGGACATTCAGTGGTGGCTTACTTTTCTTCCGCAGTTTCATCGTGTTTCTCTTATTAAGCCTTCCTTCTGGGATTTCGAGAGCTTCAATTTTCCCACCGATGCCTGTCTTCATGGTGGCGGTGCCACTTGTCGCAAGAGTGCATTAACTTTGTTTTTCCTGATTTCATTTCGCCCTCTACTCTTCATATCAACGCCCTGGAACTTTTCACGATTGTTGTTGCTCTCAAGCACTAGGTGCTTCAGTTGTCAGGAAGCAAATTCATTATCACATGCGATAATTCTGCTGCAGTCGCGGTCATCAATTCTACCACCTCCACGGACCCTTTCAGTCAATAATCCAATGTGGTCTGGATAGTGTACTGCCCTTGCGATCTAAAACGACCCACTCTAGAGACCCGCCCTGGGTTAATCCAGCCTTGAAAGACCTAATCAGATGGCGGCAAAGGGCTCTCGTGGAAAATAGCGGTACTACGACTCCCAAGTTAGCCAACTTAAGGAGTGCAAACCGTCTGCTTGGTGGAAAGAAGTTACGAAGCTGAGTGGCATGTCATCAGCCGTTAAGGACTCGGAAGAGCTAATGAGATCATTACAGCATAAGTGACGAGTCTCTCAGTGCCTCAGATCTGGCCAATCTGATTAACGATACTTTCCTCTCCCCAATGCAAGACTTTACACCGTTATCTGCTGAACCTTTCCAGCTGCCGCAAGACTATTCCACCGCACAACCATTTGCCCTTACTGAGCATGCTGTTTACTTTCAGCTAGCGTCGATTAACCCTAGGAAAGCGTCCGGACCCGACGGTATTCCTGCATGGTTGCTAAAGGAAAATGCGGATCTCCTCTCTGATACAGTAACATATTATTAACTGCTCCTTTGCTGAAAGCCGCTTACCACCTTCTTGGAAATCTGCTGATACCGTGCCGATCCCAAAGCAGAAACCAATCAAGGACATAAATAAACACCTGCGTCCCATCTCATTAACGCCCGTTCTCTCTAAGGTGGCGGAGGAGTTTGTTGTTGCAGAGCACTTGCGACCATCAATTCTCAAGAAAATTGGAGACAACCAATTCGGGACTATCCCAGTATCCCCAACAACGCATGCGCTTATCAGTATGGTGCACTCCTGGACCAAACACACTGATGGTACAATCCACTATCACTTCTTTCTCTTCGGTTTGGGCACTTTGGCGTTCCTGTTTATTGCCCAGTTATCGGTCTTGCAGTTGTTCAGCACTGTTCAATAAACTCATTTTGCCCAAACTGTTGCGTCGTCTCGATAACGTGGGTTGATTGAGAAATCATTTATTAATGATGGTTAATTAACTAGTAAAAGAGATATCGAATGTCCCTTATAATCAACCGCATGGTCTGGCATCGCATCTTTTGTGTGATTCGGAGAGAGGAGGCGTAAGCTCTTACCCACCTCTCCCACCCTATTATTTTTACGATTTTGTATTGTCAATTTTCACCTTTCTTAGTTTTTCGTAGTTCTAGTTTTGTTCTGTTTATTGTCCAGTAATCGGTCTTCCAGTTGTTCAGCACTGTTCAATAAACTCATTTTGCCCAAACTGTTGTGTCGTCTCGATAACGTGGGTTGATTCGTAGCCAACTTGCCTTTCGGCGTGAACTAGCTAGGCCTCTTATTGCCAGCTACAACGGATACAAACGTCCATCAAGTTTCGGCACCCGTGTGATCCAAACTCTAACTAGTGAAGAAAACTTGAAAGGACATTTTCTTGGCAAGTTGAAAGGCAGGAATAAAGCTAGTGCCATGCGTGCAAAAGCCAGCCAAAAGTGTGATGAAGGATGCACGTTCGAGACATCATATAATGTGCACAGTGTGGCATTCCCTTGTGTTGGCAAATGCGTGGCGAACAATCCTGCTTTTCCCAATGGCATGGGGGAAATTAGTGTTTTAATAGACACCGAACTTTGACTCTATCTTTTATTAGAATTTGTTCTTCATTATAAACCATGTTTAGTGCTGTGAAACATTAATTTAGGCAGTTCACCTTACATGCTGTTTGCCAGGAGACCATTGTTCAAGTACACTGTGGGATAAAAACAAGTCGTGTCTTTGTTTTGTAAAATCTATTGTTCATAGCATATCATGTGAACAAATGCAAATAACATTTTTAGTAGTTACATTATTTTGTCCAATGGTTTAGAAAATGAACCTTTGTATCAGCAGGTTTGACTTGTAAAATATAACTTTGAGTTCTCCATGTTATGGTGTAGCGTTATGTCAGCAATGGCGGCAAATTCAAATTTTGATTCTTGTAAGAAACTGTAGGAAGCAAAATTGCTTGGCAAAATCTCTTCTTTAGCCCTTTTGATTAGCTAACAGAAGGAAAAAGACAACATGTTAAAATTCTCTCTTGATCAACTGTAAATAGCTCTGGTCCTATTTGAAGGTCATGTTGTTTACTCAATTCTTTGAGTAATAAATAATGAGTGCTGAAGGCAAATCGTCACCAAACCATGCGGTTGTCCCCACCGAAGCGCCAGGAACGGCTTCTGCAGTGGATATGGCTACGAACAAACACATTTTAAATTCTTTAAACAACAATGATCAAACAATGGGCCAGACGGCGGGCCTTACAGCCAAATTTTGCAAAGATTGCGAGCCAAGTGGCCGGAAAAGGTCAAAAAGAGCCGCCAATCAACACCCAGTTGGCTCAGTTCCGAGCAGAACAGATTAAGCCTGCTTTAAAGCAAGAATACTCTACCATCTGTAGTGCTGAAGTACCCCTGACTAGCCAATATTTATTTGGGGATGAGCTCGCCAAACAGCTGCGGCATGCTAGGGAATCTAGCAAAATTAGCCACTCTGTTTGTCACTCTTCACAGCGACGCCCCTATACAGGGAACCACCGTTCTGGCCACCAGGAGCGTTATAATAGACTAATGGAGATTTTTTATGGAAAGGTCAACACAGATCCCACAGAAAGAAAAAGCCTCAGATCAACGAAAAGAAATCATTGACCAACTGTTAGCAAAAAGAGATTCGGAAAGTGATTTTCCGACATTTCTGCCACACCTTTTAAGTTATTTATATGACTGTTGCCACAACTTTAGGCGGGGCGAGTCGCTGCTCATTTTGCAGCATAGAAAGATCTTACTAATTATCGTGTAATTTTGTCTGATGTTTTGGGAGCCAGTATTGAGTTGTTTGCCAACCCCAATAAACACAGGCTTCCCGGCCACGCCTTTAATGAGCACGAATATTCTGTTGTTTGCCAGGAAATACAAAAATTGATCCAAAAAGGGATTATCATGAAAGTGAAATACTCTCGGGGTCAGATTGTATTAGGAATGTTCTTGCTTGCCAAGAAAGATGGAACTTTTAGGCTCATACTTAACGTCAAAAGTTTTAATGAGTTTGTGAGCATCATCATTTTAAGATGGACTCTCTTCCGACAATAATTAAGCTGTTAACACCAAATTGTTTCATGGCATCTATAGATATGAAGGATGCTTACTATCCCATCCCTGTTAAAAGTGAGGATCGAAAGTACTTGCATTTTAAATGGAAAGATCAATTTTATGAATTCATGTGTCTTCCCAATGGGTTGTCGTGTGCCCCCCCGCCAGTTCACTAAAGTTCTGAAACCCCTTTAGCCACTTTACACAAACAAGGGCATATATCTATTGCACACCTGGATGACCTTTAATTACAAAGTCGGACTTACGACCATTGTGTCAAAAATGTTAGAGTGTTTTCACATGACGTCAAGGCGGCCATATTGGTGTCCCAAAACAATGAAACGGCGGCCATGTTGGTGTCCCAAACCAATCCTGTGGGAGTTGAACTCTTTTCTTATACAAACGCTTTCTTTTGTTCCAATAAATTTGCATAGAAGCTGGCCACGTGAGTGAAAACATTCTTACTTGATAAGTTGGATCTGGTTGTCCACCCTGAGAAATCCACTTCCATTCCCTCTCAGGTGCTGGTTATTCTGGGATTTACCATTAATTCATTAACTAACTATAACAATTCAACTTACAACAGAGAAGCCTTTGGGCTTCAAAACTGTTTGTGTTGAGTTTTTGCCAGCTACCACCTTATCTATAAGGGAAGTAGCAAGTGCGATTGGAGGGATAGTGGCTAGTTTTCATGGGGTAATGCACGGACCCTTGTTCTTCAGACACTTAGAAAAAGACAAATGTTTAGCCTTAGAGGAGGCAAAGGGAAATTTTGATGCCCACGTCCCTTTCACAACAAGCTAAGTGTGAATTGCAATTGTGGTGTGCTCATGTTATCACTGCCCACAATGTGATATCATATGCGGAACTCCAACATTAAATTAATACAGATGCCTCCCTCTTAAAGGTGGGGAGCCAAACATGAAGGAGTATCCACAGGGAGCAGTTGGACCCATGTGGAAGCCCAGTACCACAAATACTAGTTGGAAATGCTGACTATATATTTAGCCTTACAAACTTTTGCGCTGGACTAACACACACATTCGGGTAATGTGTGAATGTAATTAATCATATGGGAACGAGTCAATCCGATTCTTGTAATTCATTAGCCAAAGAAATTTGGGAGTGGTGTATAACTAAGCACATGTAGTTGAGTGTTGCCCATATCCCTGGTAAACAAAATCTTGCTGCTGATTTTAAATCTCGAAGGAATCAAAGGGAAGCAGAATGGTGGCTGGACAAAGCCGCACTCCAAAATGCTCTATCAAGGTTAAATTTTCGGCCTGACATTGACCTATTTGCTTCCTGTATTAATTACCTTTTTCCAAAGTATGTTTTTTACAGACCAGACCCTGAAGCTTTCACCATAGATGCATTTTCCTTACAATGGTCTAAGGTGGATTTTTACGCATTTCTACCTTTCAGTGTAATTCCCGCAGTTTTGACCTGGATAGTAAATGGACCCCTTCCCCTAAGTCATGTTTCATTTTAGGAAGCAAACCACCATGCCAGTGAGCCATAAGGGAATACTCTGGATTTCAAGTGACGAGATGATCGAATGGGGGCAAAAATCAACCCCCCTCCCACCCTCCTAATATATTTTTTTCCCACCACGAACCTTTACATTGTTTTGATACGCTAAAAACTCCCTACTTTAATCAAGCTATCCAGACAAATCCTTTGATTGATTATCCTCGTCTCTTGAAATTTGGAGTACTCCTCCTGGGACTAGTGACATGTTGGGCTAAATTCCATCTATGTTAAATCTCTTCAGTTTATGAAAATTTGTGATTTTATGTGTGAACTGCAGTACGAGAGAGTGTTCACCGTAAAGTAAGGATGTTTGCTTAGTTGTCAGAAATGGCAAAGGACAACCCCGTGATTCCTAAAGAAAATTACTCTACTTATCGATCAGATCTGTTTGCCAGACAAGTGTGTCTATAAATTCTCTGCAAAGCAGTGTTGGTTTTTTGTTGAAAACGTTTGAAAAATATTCTTCTGCACATTTCAAAATCAGACCAGCTAGTCCTCACTAGTCCATCACACACGCTTTTTAACACTTGCAAAACAACCTCTGTGTGATCTCTCCCATATCTGAAAAGAGGAAAAAATTTCTTCTGTTGAGGATAAAAATTCGCACTTTGAGACAACATTGTCAATGAGTTTAACTGTGAAACCAGTGCACGAATCAATATCACCAAACCTCCTGTGGTTTGTGCCAAGGTGGAGGCAATATTAAAAATAAATGCTTACTGATCTCTTTTTGCTCCTCCTCAGATACCCTTCTCACAGCTCCTTGATCTTGCTCAGGGGACTTCTTAAGATGGGGGACATGTGCTTCTTTAGGGTCTGTTGCTCGCTGTTACTGCAATTGGAAGAACAAAGTTGCCTTGGTATTGGTTAGCGACTTGAACATGTTGAACCTAAGTAAGTTAGAACATAATCCCTCAAACAGCTGTTGGTAAGCTTGTAATAGGACCACATTTCGTCCGTCATCCCAGGCTTGTTGGAAGCTACGTCACTACCATTGTAATGGAGTGTTGCTCTGGCAGGTTGGTTGTCCTGACCGGCTTGTCCAATTTCTTGGTAGCACGACTCTACAGTCCAAGGAACATCTAAATGAATAACATGTCTTACTTTAGGAATGTTTACACCAATCCCCATTGCTGCTGTGGCAAAGACAACACGAATTTTGCAAACTTCTGTTGCAGTTAGCTGCTTAAGAATTTCATCTTTTATTACGTCTGTCTGTGGCGCATGGTACTGCACAAACAGGCAGTTTTTGGGTTTTTTGTTCACGCTTATCGGAAAGAAACTCTGTTTACAGAGCACAGTAAGAAATAAATTGAAAGCATACCCGCACCATTTCAAGGGAAAGTAGATGATGGTACGGGGGTAGTTGATTAATTTCACCCTTAGTTCCTCAGCAATGGGTGAGCTTCGTCAATGACACAAAATGCAATGCAATTTTGGTATAAATCTGACTGAAGGACTTTTCTACCATCTTTACACGATATAAAAGCCTCTGGGTGAGTAAATAAAAGCTTAAATTCTCCTTCCTGGACACATTTGAATAGTTCAGGCTTACTGATTCAGTAGTTGGGCTTTTTTTCCGATACCACAGAAACTTCATTTTCATCCTCTGACTGACTGTCGTCATTCTGAGAATTAGCGGCATTAGTTTTTTTCCGCACGAGATGTATGCAGCACACCAGCCTTAATTCCCCTTTCCTTCAACTATTGACTTGGTCCTCAATAAGTGCATTCAAGAGCAAAATGACAATGACAGTGCTCGCTTCTCCTTTTCATTCCACAGGTAAGGAAGGTGAAAAATTACCGACTTCCCATAACCCGTCGGAAGGACTCCAATAACACGTTGCCGTAACATACAAGCTTCAAGGATCTTAAACTGTTTGACTTTCAAAAATACACTGTCGTAACTAGTAACATCTAAAGCGTACCTCACAGCTTGAAAAAAGGAATTCAAGGTAAGCTTCATCTCTCAAACTCAAAGACTCAAACTCCCGTAGATACTGAGCACAAAGCAGCTGAGTCAACCAAAGCACTCGCGATCCGTCCTTTGAAAAAGACATGCTGATCAAGTAACTTATTTTTAATTATAACCAAAACTCGTAAGGATACGAAATTTTCCTGTGAGAAAATTGTCACTTTCAGAGAACGTGTCTTTGAAAAAGCAATTTCTAAGAGATTTGTATGTACATAAGATAAGATCTTATGTACATACGTAAGTTGCATAAGACACGCAACAAGATAGACATATGTTACGTAAGATATGCAACAAGATTCAATTCTGACTTGCCTGAATAATCCCATGAGAAGCGTGCCTTAAATGGCATAGGGCGCGAAATGTGCGCGTAAAGGGCAACGACTCTCTTAATGTATCTTAATTTCCAGACATCTCCATTACACCTCAGAAAGTCTACTCAGACTTTGGAGAAAACATTTGTAGATTTTGTGGTGGTGCTTAAGACCATTGTACTAATATTTTTGGCATAGGTGGGGAAAGGAAAAAAATAAGCGACAAAGCATCTGAGGTTTTAAGTATTTCCATCGGAGAAAAGGATGGTTTGCCATACAAAATCTGCCGCCTGTGTGAAGGAGCACTGAATCAGTTCTCCGAGTTCAGGAAAATGGTTATCGACACACAAAACCAGCTGAAATCAAAAGTAATAACAAAGAGGTGCAAAGTCTTCTCACCTTAGTCTTCTTTCCTTAGTCCATCAAGCGAAAGGCGCGTGAAACAAAAATGACCACACACATCACCAATGCGCGCACTTCCCTCACCTTGAAATCTGAAGAAAAAGAGAAACTGCTCACAGTCTATGATGTAAAAATGATTACATTTTTTTGTTTTGTAATAATACCAAAAATTTGAAAATAAGAAATTGCTAAAAAAAACAAACAAACAAAGATTTTAGACTCAGGCAAAAATATTATTTATGTGGCAAGTTTGCCAGTAAATTGCATCCAAAGACAGGGCGATCATTTATTATTACTATTTTAATAAATAATAATAATCATAATTATTATTATCATCATCATCATCATTCTTAATTACTACCATCATTATCATTATTATTAGCATTATCATCATTGATACTATAAATAGGTTAACACACCATTGCCTTCTCAATTTTAGCCTTTGTGGCTGGCGGTTTTTTCTTCTGCGGTTCAGATATACTGCCGCATGAAAGCTGAACTGAGGTCAAAACAGAAAATGATGGGAATGTAGCAGCTGCTCAGAAGACAAGTCACCAATGGTGCCTAACCCTGACCCCAAACAATACTGAAACAATTAAAAAAATGACATGTCATTGTTTACTGTGACCAATAAGGGGGGACCTTACTAGCAGCTCCTACACAACTGAACGATGGAGTGAGTAGGAGAGGTCCCTTCCTTTTTACAAACCACACATACACACACGTAGAAAAAAAAACGAAAAACTGCCAGCTATGCACGTTATTTCAACTTTAAATTTATTGTTTCCATTGGTTCTAAAAGTTACTTTTTTCTTATTTACCTAGAAGTGAGGTATTTATTTTATGGTGAAAAGAAATCATAAGGCCTATTACAATCAGACACTTAGGAAGGATATAGTCACAAAAAAAGAAAAACGCCAGAAATGTTATTCAAATTCTTTATTAGCTCTGTGGATGGAAAAAAGCATTGCAAAAAAATATATCCCTTATCCCTAATCCTTCAGTGATAAGCACCATCAAGTTAAGGGTAATGGTGTTTGTTATCATTATCATCAAATCATCATCATCATCATTGTTGTTATCGTGCTTGTCATCATCATCATTATTGAGAAAAGCACATAATCTTGGTCATTCTCTATGTTCATGAGATGCATTTAGGGGTCCATCCACCGGGACCCTCCCATCCCTGAAGCCTGCAATGCTTTCAGACATTTCATGTTAATATCATACAGAAAACTAAAGTCTGGTATCAAAATAAACTTAGTGTTTTCTTATTACTCAAAAACGTGCCCTTGGTTTTGCCTTATTTTAAAATGGGTTAAGTGTTAAAAAGTGGACTCAACCTTAGAATCAAAACAAACTGTTAAGCCCCAATATAGACATGCAAATTCTCTAGGCTGATCTTCATAATCTTATATTTCCTTAACGAATTACTTGAGAGAATTTAATTAAATCTCGTCACCTATATTTTTTTCAAAAATATGTTAAATTGTTAGGAGAAAACTGATGTTGAAGAATCTTGAGTTTAAGCAAAAACTACTACTAACTACTAACTACTAGATTACCAAATCAGCTGCTCATGCTCTGGAAACAGACATAGCACGAAACCTGACCAATGCGGTGAAAACTTAGGTGCCCTCTGTGGTTGTGGATGTTATGTACAGTGTGCCATCAATGAAGACAATCTTCAAGGCAAACATTTTAAAAGAACTGAATGAAAAATGTACTGAACTGTGCAAGAAGAATACACTATCAATTCTGAGGAAAAACCAATATCCTGACCTGGCGGGCTTTGATTGGAATTCTATTCTTAGTGAAATTTCACAAAGATATTCACTCTTGCTTGATGTCATGACAACAACTATTGGATCAAAACTGAAATCCAACACCATCCCTTCAATTTGCTTATGTTACGGTATACCCATGTGGAAGCAGAACCATGACCTAAGCCTAATTCAGAGAATCAATATACTATTTTACTTGCAGAAGGAAATGCTAAGAAGCAGGTTGATTGAAAAAGAACACTTACCAGTAATTACATGTAAAATTATTATTTTTTCACTCAAACAGTCAAACTTGAGGCTGTGTAATGTAGTTCCAACTCAGCCATGTTTGCATACAGATATTAAGTAAATGATTTAAATGACATTTAAGCCAAGGGGTAATTCTTATTTCCTTTTGGTAAATTCGGGACAGGGTGCTTATTTTTTTGAGAACAACTGAATGTTCCAAAAAAGTAACAATAACAGACAAAAATAGAAACTGTACTTCTCTTTGTAACTGTACTAAATATAAGGTGAATGTTCAGTTAACGTGAGAAACTCGGACAAAAGGGGGGCACTTATTGGAAGGAGTGCGCTAAATCGAATCACTTGGAAAAGAATAGTTCAAGTGCCTTTAATCTGGTGCAGATCAGAGGAACTGCGTTAGGAAAGTAAAGAGAGTAAATCTTAGGTTTGGTAAATATTATGGTGTGTAAGAATTAAAAAAAAAATCTTTCTAACAGGGGTAAAAAGAGCCAAACCATGTGCCATGATTACAAAAAAATTCTAACCACATTGATTCGGTTTGATAGCTTATCGACAGATGTCAAAGTATTGGATTTTGCCTCGGGCACACAAGCAAACTGAAACTCATGAAGTTAATGTGGGGACACTTTGCAGACAAAATAATTGATAAAGTAAAGCAAGGGAAAAAGCTGGAGGGTACAGGTGACAACTGGGACATCAGGGTTCTTGTCCATGACATGAAAAGTGACCATCAGAACAAAGATCTGCACTACTTTGCTTCCAACTTAATTGTAGACAGGGTGCCATGTGAACGCCAGTGTCAGGTCTACCCTCGTCGTAGCATTCAGACACTTCCCAACTGCCATTTCCCGTTGAATGATGCAGAAACAGACAAGCTAAGAGAAGATTTTAAGGTCCTGGTGGGTAGAGTACTTGTGGCACACATTCCATCACTGTCTTTCTTGAAAGCAGTTATTCCCCAACACATAGCCTATTGCTACACCAATGAAATGGCAAAGAAATCTGCTATTGTCCGTCTACCAACCCAGCTGAAGGATGAAAAAAAATGTGATGATGTTGTTCACATTCTGTGCTTCTATGAAAATATTTTAGAGGAGATTTACAGTAAGGCGGGTGTTATAAACGTGCCAAGAAATACAGCACAAGCTATGCCAAATGGAGGTCTGGAAGGTATTGCAATCAGCATCAGATCAGCCTGGAGCGCACATTACCAGACATGATGATGATGACCATATGAAAAATGTATGTGTTCCTTTTGGGGGAGACCTGTTAACCAGGGTGCGCTTTGCCGGGGCAAAAGATCTCAGAAGGGGCTGTCACATTGCAAAAGACAGATTTGAACATTGTAGTCCATTTGTTGTAGAACCAATCCATACCAAGATATCCTATCTGCAGGCATCTACAAAGAAAATATGTTTTTGTCATATTAATAAAATATTGACTTTTAAATGGTCATACTTTAGAACAATAATGCTAACTCAAACTTAAATGACATATGGTAAATTAAGTTCAAGTTAGGGGTTAATCAGTCCATTGCAAGTCGTATTTGGTACACATACATGTAAAACAATATTCTTAAGCATTTTGCTTGTCATGCAAATTTTATCTGGGTTAAAGTATTTCTTGACCACATTAGTTCCTGAAGAGTGTTTTTAATATTGAAAATAATGTGCATGCACATATGCTACATTTCAGCATAGTTAAAAGGGTTAAAATTAGGCCATAGTAAATTAATTGGGTATAAAATTAGGCCAAATCGAAGGAAAATATATTTAATTTGTTCATATAAGTGGGGAGTTGACCAAGTCAGTTTAACCTTAAGTAAAACAAACAAGTCAGTACACAGTGTAAACCCACTGTAAGAACACAGAAATATTGTTGTTTGCATTGACGTGGTGAATATGTTATTATTATTAGAAACAATTGGGATGCAAAATTATGAATATACAGAGCAACGCGTCATAATGAGTTCAATAAAGTATATTAGATTGACATGTATTAGTAAAGTAAGTGTAGTTTAAGGAACATTATTTGGTATAAATAACAGTGGGTGAGTTTCACCATATTGATACCTCTTCGTGCTAATATCCATTTGCAGCTTGTGTTTAATCATTTATACAAAGCCGAGTCTCTCAGAGAGGTTGGTACCCTCAAATATTTCCGGGAAAGGGTAAATCGCAAAAGTATTACCCCAGACAAGGTAACAAAGTCCTTCGAAGGAACTGAAGATTTCTTTGTAAGTGTTGGAACAGGATACATCCTTGAGGCAGCCATGGAGTTTGATGATGTTCTTGGTTCCTTTGTTAATGAATTTGTCATGGCAGATCCAGTCCAAGATGCCATGATGGAAAACCAGAAACTGCAACGAATATTAGATAGATATCACTTGTCCTCCCTGTGGCTCGTATTGTGGGGATGAAGTGCTCCTCTCGTCACAGTTTTGCCCCATAGCCTCGATTTCCGGAGGCCCAACTCCTTCCTCTCTACCCACTCCCTTCGCCTCATCCACTGTGTGCATTCCCTTGGGTTGTAGGTTTTGTTGTTCTTGACAATAACTCAGGGGTTCATGGAGCTAAAATATTTATTGAGCACTTTATTACCCACTTCCCCGTTTTCAGCCACATATAGTTGTTGTTGTCCTTACTTTAAGACTAAACTAGAAAATGTTGATTAAGTGGTGCTCAAGCTACATTCATTCGCAGCATCCGTACACATCCAAATCCATTATTTGTGTTGGGCTGTGGTACACAATTTGAAAACTTGAAAGCCTACAGCAAATCAGAATTGGTGCCTCGGGTTCACTGTTTAGCCCTAGAAAAAATATTTCCATCTAAAGAAGTCTTGCATCCAGAGTGACACCTCTGAAAGGATCGGGCCTCAAAGCATCCGTATCACAGAAGACATCAAGCCCCAACTCAAACAAATCCATTTAAAGAGATGTAAGGAACAACTTGGTGTCAACATTTAACGTTAACATCTGCCTTGATGGAAAAATTGTCTACTGTTTAGGTTGAGTTTATCTCACTTGGGGCCTACATGTACAAGTTGTGTACCTATGTTCCATAGTTTAAACTACTGATTTTCGTTACATGACAGTGATCAGTAAACAACGTATTCTAAAAACATCATTGATTTGTTAAACTTACATTAACTAACGAATCTTTGAATAACAGTGTAAAAAATAATTTTCTCCTGTTTATGTCAGGGACGAACTTAAGTTTGGAAGTAAAGTGCATCTTGCAGATCAATTTGCCATTGTGTACTAGCATTGTTACAAACAAGTGCAGTTAGTAAGAAAAAGGAAACCCAGAGGTCAACCCTATATTAAGGATTCCCTAAACGAACAAAGAAATATGTATATAAATATAGCAATAAAATATGTTCATTATATACCTGATTGAAAAAACGTTGTCATTTGAAAGGATAAACCATAAACTATGAGACCCAAGGGCTTTATGGGTATAAGTATAATGAATAGACCAATTCCCATATATTAAAATTCATACTTGCCTGCGAGGCCTAGGGAGTAAAACAAAAGAAGTCACCTCGAGGCTCAATAATGAATAATATATTTCTTTTGTTTTCTTACCTCACACCCTTGGAGCCAAGTAAGAATTTTAATATATCGAAAATAGTCTATTACATTTGCATAATATTTCGTTCTCTTGTGCGGGCCGTGTTGCACGTAGTGGACCATGGAAACTATCCAAGCTTTTATGAAGGTGTCCAAATTGGCCAACAAGGGCCAATTTGAACGGTATAACATACGCAACTTGCCGAAGTTCGTATCAATCGACGAATTTAAGAAATATTTGCTTGCAAATTAGTCCGAAGAGTTAAGTCCCGCTTCTAATTGGTCTTCTTTAACTATCGACTACATGAGTGAAGGACGCCGAAAATGCGACATAAAAACAGACAAACAACTGCTAGAAGACGCCTACAAAAGTATTAAAAATGGGTGGATCACCCTATGGGTGGATCCACACAGTGTCGTGAAACCCAAACAGGACGAGAAAGAAAGAAGGGAAGGTCAAGCAAAAAGGAGGAAAACTTCAGGTATGATTTAATAACTAACTTGTTTGCTTGGAGTTTGACATTTCAAAAATGCACCAGTAACAAAATTGCTAACCTTGTGTTTATCGTAAACAATGTTTTTTTTTCCAAAGTCTATAATGCAGGCCACCCTATCGACGGCGGAGACAGTATTAAGGAGGACGATCAAGACTCCTACGAAAAAAGACTAGCATGTCTGCGAGGAAAGCATGGAGGAGGCATAGCAGACTTTAAACTAATATGCTGAGCAAGAATGTTGGTAAGCTCAGAAAATATAATAACATCAACGGTAAAATTTCATGACATTTAATTGTAGATAAAGAAAGAGGAATTGTGATAAGAAAGAAAAATGATTGTTCTCTAATATTTGATTTCACACTTGTAAAACTTGCCGATTTTAAATGTACGTGCGTGCGTTTGCTTTTCAGTTAAATGAACACTTTTGTTTGTCATCGTACTGGGACTGAAAATAATATTTTATGCCTTGATTGTTTCTTTATTAATACAGGTGAATAAAACTCACCATAGCGAGGACGAGATGCCACAAGTTTCTTTTTTCATGGGGAGAAATAAAGCGAGCTGCTCGGCAACTTCAACGGCAACATCAAGCTCGATAGTTTCAAGTGCTGAGGAAAAGGTATAATTCTCTAAAGTGCTACTCCAATATTCGAGAAAAGAGCGAATCTAATTAAAAATAAGGAAAACTATTTTCGTTGTCGCTGTGATTGCTGCGATTAATTGCCTTTTAAAATCGTGCGTTGTGAGATCCATGAATTTGAAAGGCCACACGTCAAGTTTTCTGAGCAAGACAGAACTGCAAGCATTACTAATGTAATTTTTTTTTTCTACAGCTCCGCTTAAGAGGAATGATTTATAGTCAAGTGGCTCACCTAAAGGATCTATTTGACGAAGAAATGCTGATGAGAGATTAGTTTGAAAAAGAAAGGGAAAAACTTATTAACGAGCTAGCAAAAGTGGAATAAAATGTTTGAATTAAAGGTATTCACAACGGTGGATGTAGTTGGCAATTTCTTCATCAGTTATTTGCATAAAAGCTTCAAAGACCATGGTCTCCAGTTCATCGCACTGCTCCCAAACTAGTTCGTTTTCTCTCATCCAGCTTTTCGCTTGTCTGATCACTCCTTCACAAGGCATAAGATGTGGGCTGTATGGAGGAAGCAAAATAAGTAATGCACCCAAAGCATTGATTGCATCAGTAACGCGTTGCGAATGATGTATGGCAGCATTGTCTGAAAACCAAAACCACAAAAATATTAGAACTCTTAATACAGTCGAACCTCCACTAACGGCCACCTCCCTACAACGGCTACTTCATTTTTTCGTTCTGGAGGACAAAAAATCCATACATTGACTCTACAATTAAACCTCGCAACAGCGGCAACCTCCTTAAAACGGCCAAGTTCTTCTGTCCCCAAGGTGGCCGTTGTAAAGAGGTCTAACTGTGCTTAGATCGAGCTTACTACTTTGAATGCACTAGAAAATATCATACCCATTATAACATCCGAGTGCGGGTTAACACCGTCAAATGGCAGAAGATTCGGAACAAGCCTCTCATTTACAAATTATAGAAATACATCTCCATTTGCTGTTCCACAGTGAATTCCAATTTCTATCAATCCTTTTGTGCAGATGATAGGTGTTATGCATATGGTTGTTTTTACCATATTTAGCTGTTTGTAATTTTATGTAAACTAGGATGCATCTTACATGAAGGAGGCATTAAAAGCATGGCATCTGGCTACAAGGCTCTCGACATGTGCAAATCGAGTGAGATTACAAACAAGCAGATCAAGTCCCTTCAGCACGAAAGCAAGCAGTCGAATGAAGAGCTTCATCTAGTCCAAGACAAAAGTAAAACTAAGACCAAGAAACCAAGACCTTCAAATTCAGGCAAGACCACTAAAGGTTCAAAGAAAACGTGGAAGTGCAAGTTTTGTGGTCAGGCCAAATGGCATTCAAAGCCCACCGATTGGCCAGCTTATGGCCAGCAATGTAGTATTTGTAAGAAGATGAATCACTTCAGCAAAGTGTGTTCCTCAAGAAAAGATAGCCATGGAACCGTCCATTTTGCAGAAGAAGCTAAAGTTGATGATTATGATTCAGCGGAATCCATACTGAAGATAGAAGAAATTTCTGCAATTAAAGGGCAAGGAAAGCAAATGACATCCAGCATTACATTTTTGGTAGATGATGATGAGAAAGTACCATTAGTTTGTCAGTTAGACACTGGTTCCACCTGCAATGTGATCAGCTACACGGATCTAGTACAGCTGTTGCAAGATGGCAATCCCCCTCTAAACATGACCAAATCTAAGCTCAAATTATTTGATGGTACCTTTATGCAACCAGTAGGTGTAACCACCCTCACTGTAGCAAGAAGACGGAAACAGTACGACCTGCAATTCCAAGTAGTAGAGAGCCCTAATAAGCCCCTTCTATCAGCTGAGACATGTTCGCAGTTGGGTCTTCTTAAGGTGGAGATAGAACCTTATGAAGAGGTCCACTCACTGGAAAGCAAAATCCTCACTACAGAGCAAATTATGGCCAACTACAGAGATGTTTTTGAAGGATTAGGACATATTGGGAACACGACCATTGTCACTGATCCTCTGGTAAAGCCCACACAGCACTCTCCACGCCGAGTCCCAATAGCTCTCAGAGATAAAGTTAAATAAAAACTGGAGGACTTAGAAAGCAACGGAATCGTGGAAAAGGTTACCATACCAACAGAATGGATTAGCAGCATGGTAGTGGTCACCACACCAAGCAAGATAAGAATTTGTCTTGATCCCCAAGATCTGAATAAAGCAGTCATTCGCCCCAAGTATCAAATGCCAACTCTAGAGGAATTACTACCCAAGCTCAGTAAAGCAAAGGTATTCACCACTTTGGATGCTAAAGATGGATTTTATCAAGTTGGATTAGATGAGCAGAGCAGTCTGAAGACCACATTCTGGGCACCCTTTGGCCGCTACAAGTACCTAAGGTTACCTTTTGGAATTAATCTAGCTCCAGAAGAGTTTGAACGTAAACTCCATGAGAAGCTGCAAGGTCTTCCTGGGGTAGCAGTGATAAGGGATGATATATTGGTGATGGGCTATGGAGAAAATGAAGTTGAAGCCAATAGAAATCATGATGAGAACTTGGCCCGCAAAGCCAACCTATGCTTAAACAGCAGCAAGTTAAATCTTCGTAAGACTGAAGTCAAATTCATGGGTCCTCTAAATACAAAAGATGGTCTAAAGCCTGACCCGGAAAAAATCAAGGCTGTTCATCAAATGCCGAGATCATCATATCTAAGAAGGAGCTCCTGGGGCTGCTGGGATTTGTAAATTATTTATCTAAGTTTCTTCCAAAGCTGTCAGAAGTTGTGCAGACACTGAGAGAAATGACCACAAAGGAAGCAAAGTTCATCTGGTCACAGCAGCATGAGATGGCATTCAAGGAAGTACGTGAGCTAGTAGTCAAGCAATCTGTGCTTAAGTATTATGATGTACAAGAACCAGTGGTGGTGCAGTGTGATGCCAGCGGACATGGGTTAGGAGCAGCCCTTCTGCAAAACGGCCAACCGTTGCTTTTGCTTCACGATCTTTATCACAGACTGAGAGACAGTACGCCCAAATTGAGAAAGAGTGTTTGGCTATTGTCTTCTCCTGCAAAAGATTTAGTCAGTACTTTGCTGGTCGTGAGAAAATCACAGTTGAAACAGACCACAAACCGTTGCAGAGCATCTTCCAAAAGTCCATTCTTTCTGCTCCTTGTCGCCTGCAACATATGCTACTAAGGCTGCAGCGCTTCAATCTTGATGTTAACTATAAGCCTGGCACTCAGATGTTCATTGCCGATCACCTCTCCAGAGCCTCACTGAAAGCTACAGATAACACACAAGACAATTTTCAAGTATTTGTTGTTGAGCTCGAGTCACTCAACCCTTTTGACTCTATCAAAGTAACCCCTGAGAGATTAACAAAGTTGCAGAAAGCCACAGCCCAAGACCTGGCTCTGGAAACCCTTAACACAACAGTAGTTACCGGCTGGCCTGAGAAGAAAGAACAAGTGCCAATACAAGTGAGAGATTTTTGGAATTACAGAGAGGAGATTTCACTCCACAATGGGATTTTGCTCAAGAACCAAAGAGTGATAGTCCCTAAAGCCATGAGACCGGAGATACTTTCGAGGATCCATTCAAGTCACCAAGGTGTGGCTTCATGCTTACGAAAGGCTAGAGACATTGTGTTCTGGCCAGGAATGAGTGCTGAAATCAAAGACCAGGTTGATAAGTGCTCAGTATGTACCGAATTTCAAGCCAAGAATGCAAGTCAGCCACTGCAGTCACACCAAATTCCAACCCGTCCTAGGAGCAAGATAGCTACAGATTTGTTCACATTACACTCCAAGAACTACATCACGGTTGTGGACTACTTTTCTGACTTCATTGAAGTTAGTGAGCTGCAGGACACTACTTCCACTTCAGTCATACAGGCCCTGAAAGAGCAGTTTAGCAGACACGGTATCCCGGATACAGTCGTTTCAGACAATGGATCCCAGTTCAGCAGCCAAGAGTTTCATGAGTTCACCCTCTCCTTGGAGTTCAATCATGTCACATCTTCACCACACCATCCAAAGAGTAATGGTAAAGCAGAATCGTCTCTAAAGATTGTCAAGCAGCTTTTCAAGAAGCAGAGCGTGACAGACAAGACCCCTGGCTAGCTTTACTCGACTATCGGAACACCTCCACAGAAGGTGTAGGGGCAAGCCCCGCCCAGAGACTTATGTCAAGGCGAACCAGTACCTTGTTGCCAACCGCTGCAAGTCTGCTGCGCCCTACTGTAAATCACAGTTCTGTTGACAGTCTTCAGCTGAAAAGACAAAAGGCCAAATTCTACCATGACAAACATGTCAGACTGTTGCCAGAGCTGGAAATTGGGTAGGAAGTGAGAGTCGCACCCCTTCGTAAGAATCAAACATGTGAGCAAGGAATCTGCACTGAGAAGCTTTCAGACAGGTCATACATAGTTCAGTCGGGTGGAACGTCACTAAGAAGAAACAGGCAGTTTCTAAAGCCTGCAAGGGAAACGTCTGTACAAGGAAATACAGACGCCAACCCTGACAGTGTTGCACACAGAGATCCGGTGCGACAAGTTAAGCCTACCAGTAGTCCTGCCAAAACCTCCACAAGTGGCGACATTCCTGAAGAGACAAAGGCTTTAGTACCTGGTATCAAGAGAAGGACCCGCAGCATTCGTCCACCAGTGAGATTCAAGGATTTTGACATGAAATGTTGAACTGTTTGAGACTTTGAAAGGTTGAACTGTTTGAAACTTTGAAATGTTGAACTGTTTGAAACTTTGAGCATTTTAGTTTTCTTTTTGGGTCTAGGGTCGGTCAGTCTGATCAGATTCCACTTAACAGAGGACAGTGTTCTGATTGAGTTAGTTAAACTTTTGATTGCTTATTTTTTTTGTTAATAAAAGGGAGATATTACGTATATGGTTGTTTTTACCATATTTAGCTGTTTGTAAGTTTATGTAAACTAGGATGCATCTTACATGAAGGAGGCATTAAAAGCATGGTATCTGGCTACGTTGACGCGCTGTGTTAAACCGAACAATAGGAATGGCTGTGATTCTTGGATTCCAGTTTGAGAGCTGCCTGCGCACTTCGGCGCGTTAGCCACGGAAGCTCTAACCAGATTGTCTCATTTGTCCGTCCTTTCAAGATTTAAAAAAAGGAACAATAAAATTAATTGATATCACCATAAAGCAACTGCGATATGAGCCAAAAATGTACTTACAAATCCACTCTCATCAAGGAAAACCAGCATCTCTGCATTTAGAAGTCAAGTGTCTGCGCGAAAATTGATGTTGGCTATCTCACTTTGTTGTAGTGCAACTTTTCTTAGCTAAAAGAAAGAGAAAACCTGTTTCAAATTGCCAAAATGTCGCACGTGAAATTGATCGGAGTAAAAACTTACCGTTTTCCAAGTCACACCATTCCTTTGAAAATACCGGCAAATAGCTGAAACATGAAAGTGTCTGCCGAATACTCGTAGCATTTCTCTCACAATTTCTACGAATCTTCTCTCTAGGTGTTCTAGCATTGCCTCCATCATTGCCAGCTCCTCACGTGGATGCATTCCAACAAGGTCAACAGGTCTTCCAGTTTTCTTTACAATTACTTCACCCCAGCATACCTGTTTTCTCAAATACCTTTCTACTGTCCGTACCGACATTGCAAGTAAACCTGCCGTTTCTTCATTATCAAAATGCAGCTATAGGCCTGTAAACGCAAGTCTTCAGAGTATGCTCTGGGCATGTTGATTAATCTTCAATGCAAATGGGTGGCTCATAAAACGCAAATAAGTGAATAATTCAGGTTTCCCATAAAGCTCTTGGGTCTCATAGTTAATGGTTTATGCTTTCAACCAACAACATTTTTTCAATCAAATATATATAAGCAAGTTAATAAAAATATATAAAAATCACAATAACATCTTTAACAAAGTATGGAATGTACATTCAATAAAAATTCATGTGATTTTTCAATCTTAGTTCAAACTTGTTGATGTTTGGACTGTCGTGACAATTGATTACGTTACTAGGAAGATCGTTTCAAAACTTGATTATCTTCACAAAGAAGGAATATTTATAACAGTTTACTTTTGCGAGTTTGGTTTGTATCTTATATTGATGGTTGGATCTAGTCTTAGTGCTCTTGCACAGTTCAATAATCACTGAAGTTTAGACCATTCAGATTGAACACGATCTTATCGCACTCCACCAGAGATAGGAATTCTCTCCTTCGTTCTAAAGAGTTCCATTTAAGAATTTTACACCTATCCTCCTATGCCATCTCCTGTTTTCTTTGGCCTAGGGTGATTCGTGAAGCTCTCCTTTGTACCTTCTCAATTTCATGGATGTCTTTAGCTAAATGTGGTGACCACACTAGGCTAGCGTATTCCAAGATCGCTCGAACGAGGACTTATAAAAAATTGAAAAAATGTCCTTGTTTTTACTCCCTACGGGTGTGTTTAAGTAAGCCAAGAACCTTGTTTGCTTTATGAACTGTTTCATTGACATGTTTTGTCCAGGTCAGGTCATTCGCCATGATAACTCCAAGATCTTTATAATTGGATACATTTCCTGACTCAGTACCCGAGACTTGGTACCGTGTGGTACTTTTGTCTTTATTATGAGTGATTCTCATGACCACACATTTGCTAGGATTAAATTTTACCTGCCAGCGATCCGCTCATAGATCAAGGGCGGTTAGATCGGATTGTAAAGCAATGGAATCTTCCACTTTGTTGATCTGTCTATAGATTTTGGTATCGTCAGCAAATAACTTGGCGGTAGATGTAATAATGTTAGGTATGTCGTTCACGTAAATAAGGAACACATTTGGACTGGTGACAAAGACGACCATGACGGACGTATTTCAATCGCTCTGTTAAAATTGCTCTGCCTTGGTTCCGCAGATGGCCGTTTCTCACAAAATAATAATTCAGTAATGCCTAAAAACAAACCAAAAATATCTTGCGAAGCTTTCAAAAAAGGAAAAAGGCAGTGTACACGCGAAGGAAGCTCACAAACAGACGAGGATGTCTTCGAGGATAACAGCCATGGCTGCCTTAACAGCAAGTCAACAAATGCTCGTCTTGCTGAGATTGATGAGAAGCTTGAAAGACTATTAAAGTTAACAGACGACTTTGAAACCTACGAGTTAAATTCCTCGAAGATGAACACAAAAGCATGCAAGAAAGCCTTGGAAGTTCTCAAACCGAGATAAAAGAAATGCAAGGTTTACAAGATAACATCGCTGCACAACAGAAGACCACTGAAGCTTCACTTCAAGACACCTCAACTGACAGTGACTACGACAAGGAATTACAAGAGCCATCAGTCAAGAGCTTTGCAGAAGCCTTGCGCATAACTGATCAACTCTGGCACTTTGCCCAGTTTAATGGTTACCAAGACCTTCCCATAGCTGTAGGAAAGGCAAATGATGCGATCTTGTCATTACAACTGCGCTCCCCAAAATGGTAAACAGCATTAACGGATTATTTTAAATAAATGGTCCGTGAAACATCTTGAGTTAAACTTATTCACATACTACACTGTTGATGCAAAAAGGCTTAACAAACTTGTCAACAGTGTTTTGCTTTTTTCTGTACATTACCAACTCGAACAAATACTGTACATTTCAACTACGTACCCTCTGTGTTAGAGCTACAACTATGCATGGGCTGGAATGCACTTGATGTTTTGTTACAATGGATTTTGGATTTATCTTCATATGTGATTACTTAACATCATGGTTATTGCAATTCCTATCCAATTCATAAACCTCTATTAAGCGGCCACTTTTTAAAGTCCCGAGTGTGTCCACTTAATAGAGGTCGGACTATACAAAATTTAAGTCTCATGATGGAAAATTGGAGTTTTTCAGTACAATATTGTAGTTTCCTCATCCGACGTGCAACCTGTGAATATCATCTGCAAGCACGTCTGTGATATTCTTGTTTTATCATTATATGTTCAAATTTGCAGTGGTAGATTGAAGTGCGACAATGCGATATTCAAGTGTCACCACGCGACATTAAAGTCACATTTCACATTCCATACCCGAGCACCTTCATGCTACATTTAAGTTTGATGATTTTATGCAAGCTTAAAGGTTCGTCATGCTTGAGAGTTTTACCTTTTGCGTACGAAACCACTGGAGTATAACGGGCTCGGCCATATCATGTGTCTTCTTCTGGGCAGGAAGGCTTCAAAATGGTGTTGGAAAATCAGAACACAAGGAGCAGCTTATTTCGCTGGCAAACCAAGGTGAGAGTTCTGAACAACAGTAAATGTACTCTTACAACCTTTATGCAGCTAACAATGTTAAGCCTCAGGGTGGGGGAGGGACTACTCACGGGAAATTGACTGAGAGGGCCTGCTATCTTGGAAGACCAACAGAAACTGGAAATGAGTGACCTGCCAGCTTGCTAATACCCAAAAGTCACTAGAGACAAATGACCTCTCCCTTTCTTCAAAGCATCAACATAACGTGAGCGAAAGAAAGGTACGGAAATCTTTTTTTATTTTTGGTATATATGAAGTATCAATTCGTTCATTGCAGGATCAAAACCAAACATTACGTTAGGGCATAATGTTATTTATGTCGATACAATATGCCTTTGTGGTCTACATGGTTGGTCTTCCGACTCACATCAATCTAACCTCTCTTTCAAGAGCCAATCATTTCTATCGCCCTGAGGGAGTGTTCGTGTAAAGGAGCATGCATTCCCGCGTTCGTCCCCTCTTACTTTCGCCATCACGGCGATTACATCTCTGCGGAAAAAATTTTTTTGTCAGGCAAGTCCTATTATATTTTACCATCTCTATAACATTTATCCCTGTAATCAACTTAGCGATTTTGCACCTAGCGTGCCATTTCTTTTTCTTTTTTTTTCTCGTACATTCTATATTCAGTTTTTTAACATAAATTGAGATGGGTGAGCCTCGTGTGTTAATTCTCGGGCACTCTTTTATTCGCCGTTTAAATAGCTTTATTACTGATAGTACTCATCTTGATCATCGTTTTATGATACACGAGCCCGCCCAGTTTAAATGGCATGGTGTAGGAGGTCGAACAGTTGAAAAAACTATTCGCTGTGATCTCCACGTGGTGGAGTCGTTTGCTCCCCATATTGTGATACTACAGTTGGGAACTAATGATCTTTCCCACCTAGATCCCTTAGTAACAGTCTCGGCAATCGAAGACTTAGTAGGTATTCTGTACGAAGAGCACAGTGTGCGACAAATTTGTGTTTGCCAAACGCTAATTCGCGAAAATGATGCTGCCTTTAACGCACGTGTTAAAGCCCTCACGAAATATCTGAAGGTCCTTCTAGAGCCAATTCCCTATTGCTTTTTTTGGGGTCACAGAGGTTTTTGGAATACTTCGCAGAGATATTTCGCTCGTGATGGTGTTCACCTTAATAAGCGGGGGCACTATAAGTATTACCGAAGTCTCAGGGGGGCCGTTTTAAAGTCTTTGCATTCCTGGGCACGTTCTGGCGAGCAGCCCAACTAGTTTTCGTAACCATTTTCACTTGCCCATTTCCTATTTACTTATCTGGTTTTTAGTTCAAACCAAGCCGCGTGGGTTATCGCCTTGTGGTTTAGCTGGTTGTTCTGTTTGATTTCCGGCAATTATTTGCCGCATTTTGCTGACCACTTATGGCCAAATTTTGTGGTTTCTGAAACCTTAGAAGTGCACTGTGTGCCTTCCTATTACCGGCTTTGGTATGTATGTTTGTTTGCTTGCAGTTACCATGTTATGAGTGTACAATCCATTTTGACCGCCTGCATATGTGGGTGTGTCCAATGCACTCGGTATACTGTCAATGCTCTAATGTTATTGTGTTGTGGAAATGGGTACCTTTTTTCGTTACTACTTATGAGGTATAACCCTCACTATTTTTTCGTGTCAATTTTGCACTCGAGTCATTACGCAAATTCAAATACCTGCTTTGGATCGGCTCCTCTGATGACCCCCTTTTTCTAATTTATTTGGCATTAAACCTTATTTCTAACACTTGTTTCACTGCCTATCACATCTATCACTTATAGTTAGTTTTTTATCCTTGAAAAATGCCTCCTGCGAAGCGTACCACCGCCCCACAAGCCAGGCGCTCGAAACGGCTACGAACAGACCTCTCTGAGGCCGGACCTTCATCGGTTGTGGAGAACCCTCCGATGCCTCAGCAGCAAACTGGACAAGGAAGAGAAATACAAGGAGGACAAGGAGCGATGCAGCTGGACGTGCGGGCTCTCACAAGTACTATTTCCGTGGCCGTCGCACAGGCCGTAAAGGATGCAATGGCTGCGCATCAAGCCACCGTCTCCAGTACGGTAATGCCAACGCCAACGCCGTCAGCCGCAGTAGAGCAGGTTGTGCAAAACGAAGTCCTCTCATATACAACAGGTACAATTGAACAGGCACCCCTACCAGCATTGCTTGGGGTTGGCGATCAGCCTAGCCACCCCTTCTCTAGCATAGCTGTTAATCTAGGTTCTCGTGTTAGCGCTAAAATCAAAGCGAAAATCTGGGCAAATGAATATATTGACTTTGGGGCACTGCTCTCTGTCGCACCCCCTCGAGAAAAGTTTGCTCTTTCCATGGTTTCCAGTGGGGGTGCCGTAAATCAACCACAGTTAACTCTCGAGCCTTATCATACACCGAAAAAGGTCACTAATATCAGCCAGTGGCTCACCGCTTTTAACACATTTGTATCCATTTATTCCGTAAAATGTTCCCAGGATGCCCCTAAGCTAATGAAATATTGCGAAGTGGTGCGTGACCTTGCTAATAAGTCTGGGGACTGGATTTTCTATGATGAGCAGTTTCGTTATTTGCGACAATCGTCCCCTGAATTTTACCCGTGGGATCAAATTCATTGGGAGCTATGGCTACGTGCCCTGACTAATTTTCGGGTCAAATCACAATCTTTCACCGGTAGTGATAGAACAACCCCGCGGGGGCGATTTCGAACCTCCACTCCCCCCTTTCCTAGGGGAACCTGTTGGTCATTTCATTCAGGGAGGCACTGCCGAGGTTGCCAATACGAGCACGTGTGCTTCAAGTGTGGTGCGAAACATCCCGCCACCCAGTGCCAAAACCAAAACTCCCATCTGCGAACAAATCCCGTTAAGTTCGGAGCATCAATTTCAGCTCAGCCTTCGGGGCAATTCCCTAGTAACTCCCGTAAGAGTGGACCGGTTTGAACAGCTCCTTGCGGGATACGACCAAACCCTGAAACAATATTTAATCAACGGTTTCCGTTTCGGTTTTCGAATTAATTTCATAGGAGAAATTACCTCATTTGAGGCCCCCAATTTAAAAAGTGCTCTGCAAAATCCGGACATTCTATTTTCGAAACTATCTAAAGAACTTGATGCTGGAAGAATTGCGGGACCTTTTGACACCGCACCCTTTCCATCGCCCGTTGGCATAGTTCCCAAAAAGGTCCCAAATGAGTTTAGGCTAATCCACCACCTGTCATATCCCAAAGGCTTATCTATTAACGATAGCATTCCGGATGACTGCTCTTCCGTACAATATGCCACGATTAATGATGCTGTTCAAATTCTTCAACGACTGGGGCCGGGTTCTTACTTAGCAAAAACAGATATTAAGTCAGCTTTCAGGATCATCCCAGTGAGTCCTCTTGACTATCCTCTACTCGGCATAAAATGGGACAATCAGTATTATTTTGACAGGTGTTTAGCTATGGGATTAAAATCGAGTTGTGCCTATTTGAAAAATTTAGTACTTCCTTAGAGTGGCTAGCAGTCCACCACTTGAAGGTGTCTGCGGTCTTGCATATCTTAGACGACTTTTTATTTATCGCGCATAGTCATGATAAATGCAAAGCCGATCTTTCTAATTTTTTGAGTATGTGTGACTTCCTCAGTGTGCCTATTGCACATGAGAAAATGTTAGGTCCCCTCACCAATCTTCAGTTTGCGGGAATTGAATTAGATTCTGTAAGGCAGGAAGCCAGGTTACCTTCAGAAAAGATTCACAAATGTCGCGCCCTGCTCCACCAATTTGCGCAGAAAAGATCGGTCACATTGCGCGAACTACAGTCTTTAATTGACCTATTAAACTTCTGTTGTTCCGTGGTCACTCCAGGACGCGCCTTTTTGCGTCGACTAATCGATCTTACCGCAGGCGTCACACGCCCCCACCATCACATCCGTTTCAACACCAAAGCTAAAAATGACATCCGAATGTGGTTACAGTTTTTAGATAATTTTAACGGCCGAGCGTTTTTTCTATCAGAGCGATGGGCCACTTCATCGACTCTCGAATTATATACAGATGCCGCGGCATCAAAGGGGTACGGCGCGATATTTGGAAAGCATTGGTTTTATGGTCCTTTTCCTATAGCATGGCACAGCCTTAATATAAGTTTTCTAGAGCTTTTTCCTATTACTCTCGCGGTCCATATTTGGGGGGCCACCATGGCAAACAGTTGCGTCTTATTTTTCACTGACAATGCGGCCCTTGTTGATATTATAAACAAACAAACGTCCAAACATAAACAGGTCATGATTCTTATACGTGACCTCGTACTTAGCTGCTTAAAGTATAACATATTATTTCGAGCTAGCCACGTCCCAGGCTTACAGAATAGTCGTGCCGATTGCATCTCCCGTTTACAGGTGGAGAAATTCAAGGAACTCTCGCCGGAGGCGGACGAATTTCCAACAGCAGTACCAACGAACCTACAGCCGGAGAGTTGGTCTCTCACTTGAGAGACTTGTTAGGCTCGGCCTTGGCTACTGGCTCTCGCAACTTGTACCGTAGAGCGTGGCTCATTTTTTCAGAATTTCACGGACGTTTCTTTGGGACGACCACACCGATCTTACCATATACAAAGCTGGCATTATTTATCTCTTATCTCTCGGCCAAACAACTCGCCCCGTCTACGATAACCTCTTATTTGTCCGCTCTCAGTTATGTCCATAAATTAATGGGACGTCCTGACCCTACAAAGTCATTTCTGATTCAAAAGTTGTTAACGGCCCTGAGCCGCCAACGTGCTGCTGATGTTCGCTTACCCATCACTAGACCTGTTTTACACGAGCTTCTCCGCTCTCTCCGCCAGACCAACTCTTTGGCTTTTCAACGTTATCTTTATTCCGCGATGTTTTTGTTGGCCTTTTATGGTTTCTTTCGCATCGGAGAACTCGCGGCCAAGAGTGCAGGTCGACACTGCTCCTTGCTCCAATTCAAGAATTCAAGGATCTAACTTTTCTTATGAGCGACGGCACACCCTATATGATTAAGCTAACGAATACCGACTTCAAGCACAATACGTCAAGGAAACCATTTGAAATTCTTATAGAACGTGAGGCTGTGATGCCTTTCTGTCCCGTTCAAGGCCTTATCAATTATTGTCAACTTCGCAGCGTGCAACCAGGCCCGCTGTTCTGCCATCAGAACCTCGAGCCCATCACAGTGTATCAGTTTAACAACGAACTTTCTCGCTGCCTAACTGTTTGTGGCCTCGATACTAAGAAATACTTGCTTGATTGAATCAAAAGCTGATTATAAACTGTTTAAAGGGAATTTGAAATCGGCAGTGAAGACATTTGTCTTTCAGGAATATGATGATGAGTGGGGCGAGTATTTAGACATTAATGAGGTCGACTTTGCCTATTTGAGTAGTAGTGGATTCTGCTCTGGTACCATCAAGTTTGTGTTAGAGCATCTTGACCACCGTTATTATACCCTGCAGAGAATGACATTTTCTGGCACTGCCTCTCTTGTGTTGCGGTGAACACTCTGTGATGTTGGAAAAGCCATCCGTTCCAACCTATCAATTATTAAGTCTTGACTCTAATAGAAAAAGTTACCCCAGGGGCGGGAAATTGACTTTCAGTAGGTGCCTGGGGGGAGGGAAATTTGACTCCGGGCTTCCATGAAAATGTCAAATTCCCCTGGGTTGATAGCTGCATTAAGTACATTTAAACGCACCGTATGACAGTGATTTCAATAGCAATAACACGATGACAAAAGGTGACAAATCGTACATAAATGCAAGCTTAAATTACTCTTCTTTTAGCCTATACACTCTCTATCAATCTTTATTTTTAAAAAGTTTTATTTTCTGCCAAAAAATTTATTGCGAAGAAAAGGCAGTTTGCATTTTTATCGCCCTGGTTCGCTACCTTGAGTAGAAAAGCTTTTACGATTGCTTGAAGTTGACATCGTTGATACAGTTGTGGAGGTTGAGGATTTTTGAGACATTCATTGACCGTTAGAGAAAGCAGCTAACCACCCATTCGTAACATTTTTACCACGCAAAAAACAGTGCAGATTCATCATAAGACTGCTAAGCTATATTATTTTTCCGCAACTTTTCACATTAATTTTGCGAATTCTTACATGTGGTCTGCATGTCGCATGCCAGACTGATAAAATGCCATTGGTTTGGGCTGCCTGTGAATTATGCAGCCTTTTTATTTCAACATAGGTGCTATGAAGTGTAAAGGAAAATTTTATATGGGGCTGATGGGTGCAATATGAGATATAAACTTTAAAGCTACAAGTGTATTTAGAATTACAATCAATGTTTCCAGTTTAAGATACACACCTACGGAACTCAAAGACATTGCTGATCAAGCAGACATATACATAAGACCATTGCAGAAGAATATCCCCGAGGAGAACCAGGATGTAAACATTGAGTAAGTTGAGGTAAGCGATCCACGACTTTGTTACCTAGTTGTGGCTCTAATGTGTATTATCAATACTTCAGTGCATTTGCATCAATATTCCATCTCATATTCTACAGCATGACCCTATGATTGAATGTTTTCAATGTCATGAAATGGTGTCAATGCATGAATTTAGACAGCGTCAGGAAGACAAGTATGGAAAAAGGGAGGAAGGTAAACAGACTTTGCAGACTCTGCAGTGTGTAAAATAAAGTCTATAAGCCCGTGGCTAGTGGATTTTGCGATCAGGCATGTGGATTTTGTCCTGTATTTGCCTAACGGGCAAGTGAAGTTTGTTCTGGACTTTTTAAAAATTTTTTAACTCCCTTTAACTGTAGGTGGGAACATGGTAACGTAAAAGAAAAAAAAACAATAACATTCCAACCAACAATTCAATATCTAAACCACACAAAGATAAATCAACATTCCCACTTAATATATATATTTAGCCAAGCCTAAAAGCGGAGCTCCCGATTTAATTACAATAATAATATTATTAATAGTAATAATAATAATGATAATAGTAACAATGATGATGATCGTTTTATTCACACTGGTGCACAATACATTATAACCTAGTTGTAAATACTGACACCAGCCAGTCGGTATTAAGTTGTAGTCTACCACACAACCACATTTGTCAAGTGTTTTGCTGCTTGATGAGAATATTTGTATTTATTTGCCACACGATCACAATTACAAACAGATACAAAAAAATGTAAGAAGAAATGGCGAGGAGGCCTAAAGGAATCTATAAAGCTTATGTTAATTATCGCTTCTCAATTACAATTTTTCAAAGATGGCATAAATCTACGGCAACGGATACAAAATATTATCAGATGGAAATTAAAGTAACAATCAATATTAGGAAGTTTACCAATGTTGAATATTAAACAGCCTTTTCCCAAGAGATTTTTGTTGGAGAATATTAATAATAATTACTATTACAAATCAATAACTTGAGTGCTCGTTTAAAGGAAAAAGTGGAGGAAGCGTTGAGGATGATGTTAGTCTTTAAGGTGTTATAGAAATTGTTGCTTGGGAAACTAATCAAAGTGTGATGTTTTGCCCCTTGATGTGGTGTCAAACTTCCCTTTCTTTCCGAAAAATGCATGAAAAAATCCTTCGGTTATCCCGTTGACTATAAATCAGGAAACCAAATATTATGTCTGAGTCCTCTACACAACAGCTAAATATTTGCTTTACTATTAGCATTATTATTAGTTTATTATTATTTTCATTACTGTGTCAACGAAGGATACGCTTTCTAATTGAGTCGTTGGCTGCTCTGTGTTTGTGGGCGGCCTGTCCATATTCCGGACGTGAGGAAACAAGAAAATAGATTGTTGGTGTCGTCAGTATGTTGGTTCCACATCTGCGCCATCTTGAAATGTGACAATAGCATCCAGCATGCCGAGCGTGCCATGTGCCATTTTGAAATGCCATAATAGTATGCTTGCATCACAAATAAATAAGGGAATAAAATTAACTGCAAAAACCGTGGATGGAGATCCTGCTGGTTATATAAAATCTCTAGATGAGAGATCTAATCAGCCAAAATATTAAGAACCAGATGCCAAAGAGCTTTCATTTGAATATAAAAACTACATGACTTCGTACAAAAATAATTTTGTGTGAGAAATCAACTCCTCATAACTTGGTGAAGGAAAAAAAAGGATTAAGGTGGTGGGAACCGATACAGGTGCCTCAGGCCCTAAAGAAATGCACTATAATCTACGATTACTGATAGTTATTATAACATGAGAAACGGACCCCAAATAGACACAAAAAGAACAACATAATAAAAACTATAAACTATAATATATAGATATATGTATAGACCAGTATGTGAACTACTCAAATCCTGAGTGCATGGGTGTAATCCAAGCTTGTTTCATAGGCCACCGAAAAGATGGCATAAAGACAGGTCACTTTCCACCGGTCACCATGCCTATGAAAGAAGACTTATTTATTAACCAGTAACGCCTAACTTTCAAAGCCAAAAATTCAGGGCGTGAACTTGTACTGTAGACCCCGCATACTGGAATAAAAAACATCATATTGAAGGTCCTACCTTCCGAAAGGTCAGAATATCTGTCACTGGGGATTTAACCACGCCAGAAGCCATCTACTCAGCTTATTTCTACGGATCGATGTTGTCGATGTGCTTTTTATAATATAGACTGTCTCGGGAAGATTGTAACCAAAGTTTGTAAAAAATGCAAACAACACCACCCACGGAACGTCTATGAAAAACTGACTTTTGGACCGTTTCCTTTTTTCCACTTCATGTATGCTTCATTTCGGAGTGTTATGGCTAAAAGCGGCGCAACGATGACTCCCGCTCTGGCCGGGATTTTTTTCCCGACGTCATTGGACCAGGAAGTCATCGTTCTGAATTTAAAAAATATAAAAAATGCAGATAATTACACTGGAAGTACTTCATAAACATTATCACTATTGAAACTCTCTGAGAGCACAGGCTATGTATTAAAAGGACACAGGTACTTTCGCTAGAATGTCATTTTCATACGAACTGAAAAATTTCGATCACTTCTTTGTCTTACATCAAAAAACGATATAGAAAATGATAAATGAACTTGCTATAAAAATACTGTTTCCTTCGTTACTCACTCTCCCAAATATAAAACCCACAATGACTGGAGTTGAGAGTCGGTTTGAGAAGATGTTGGGGCAAGGGGTCATGGAATGACACCTTCATGCGTGGCATGCGACAGACGATTTCGTGCCATTGCAGCATGAGGCACTTGAGGCAGCGAAAAGGGCGGGAAAACGCGGATATAAAATCCCTACTTTGGACTGTCCAGGCCAGTTGCGACTACATCCAGACTATCGAGGTGAGTTACTTGTACCTCAGTATTTCTTTAATATTAATCTTCTTTTCTTTGTTTAAACTATTTTTTTGGACTATTACTACAAGTATATGTTGATTGTTAAAACTAATTTTAGTCTGAAACTGAAACTGAAACTGTTTCTTATAATTTTCCATTTCTAGATTCAAAATGGCTGAAGCAACTAGGTTATTTTCATTAAAATAAGCTCACAAGCTGGAAGTTTGTTACACGAAGTCATTTTGAAGAAATGACAATTCACTGTTGTTGGCTTTTTCAGTTTTTTTCTCTCCATTTACAGTTTTCTACAATTTATATATATATATATTTTTTTTTTTTTAGTGAGCGAAGTGGATGTTCTGCCGAGGAACCTTTGGATGAAGCCGTAAGAGAAAATTATAACTTCGTAAAACGGGCTTTCAACCGTTCCTAGTGAATATATTTCTTTGCCATATTAAACTCATTCATAAAGTATAACGTTTTGAGAATTGAATAATGTGCTGCCTTTGCTATGTATTACCCTTGAAGTGTTTTCAATGACATTGCATCTGTTAAGGTTACTGTTTTCATTAAATTTTTATATTTTTTCATAATTGGTTGTGCCTACCACTAGATGTCGGAAGATAGGTCTGACGGTAAGAGATAAGATTCCCTTTTTTGGTCTTATGTAAACCTTTTGAAGTCGTTTCCTTTTCTTTCCAGTATACACTCCTATAAAATGTATATTTTTAGCAGAATTCTCATCAATGAACGTTTTTTAACAATTTTAAAAAACGTTTTCGTAGCCGGTTCAGTGGCAAGTTCTGCCAGAGGAAGAAGAGCAAGAGGAAGAGGTAGAGGAGGAACAAGAGGAAGAGGAAGGAGTAAGTGATAGATACGTCCGGAGTTTTAAATAAACCTTAAAGAATTAGACCTTTTTGAGGGACACACATCAAGCGGAAGTTGACTTGCTGGATCTTCAGGCAGTGGTTCCAAAAAATTTGTCTCCAAAAGAGTTTAAGACACTTAACTTCAAGGCATATTAATAGAATGAAACAGGTCTCACTTTAGTATTTAACAATATTAGGGGGAAATTGCAAAGTGAACTTCTTCAACTTGACCACGTTTTTCCCTTTACTTGTTTTTAACTTTTCTTTACTTGTACAACAAAAAGATAGTTTCACGTTATTTTAACTACAACAATTGTTTTAGACTGTTTTTGCCAGTTCATTTTCTTTTAAAAAATTCACAACTTGATTCTATCCTTTACCGTATTAGCAATTGGAATTCCGCCAAGGAGGGTGATTCGGAAATGTTTTGCTAATGCATAATATAGTATTTTGCACCTTACACTCAGTCATACGTTGAACCAGTTCTTAAGAGCACTAGTTATGTTTTTCTCACCTATGGTGTTAAACCCAAATATCAATTGTTAAGTTCGTTGAACGCCCATCATACAAGTAGAACTGAACAGAAAATTAAAAAAAACGCTCATATAAGGCTCCTTTGTTCATTTTATTACAACCTCTACAAACCTTAACTTGTAATAATCTGTTTTTCTTAACAGGGTGTTACAGGTGCGAAGGTAAGGGGCACACATCCCATGTGTGCCCCTCCCAAGTTCGGGTTGATGAACTTCAGGGTAAGGGGTGTATTAGAGGTGACTATGTTACTGTTAGGGCTATACAGTGATAAATAATAATTGTAATAGGAACAAGTGCAGTCTAACGTCGTCTATAAATGCATAAATGAGTGAAGTTCTCTTAATAACAAATGATGATGGGTATACCGAAGTTTATAATGTTTAAAGCCTTTTGATGGTTAGAACCTCACAAATAGTCTGAAAACTTTTTGCTCACAGTGAATAGAAAACACATTCAAGGGTATGTACTATCATCCAATCCAGTACTGATACATGATGTGTACTTCCAATCCCTTTATTTATGGTAAAATCAGGACAGCTGATAGTCAGCCTAATCAGACTAGATAATTTTGTTATGGCTATGATTAATATGTTAATGGTAACTTTTTGCTTCAATTGCAGACATACACATTCAGTGCTTTAATTGTAGTGGGTGGGGCCACAAGAAAAACATGTGCCCCACCCCTAGGCGCAAGCCCAGCAACAAGGGTAAAATATTTATCTGTTTTAAGAGAAATGTCCATGATTAAAATACTGAGAGTAGACCTGCACTTTTCTCCAAACTCAAGTTACATCTTCATACATGTATACTGTAAACTTCTGATTACAAACACTGGGCTTATACAACTTAGTAAAGTGTTTTGAAAGGGTTTATAGACAGCAGAGGGGGAGGAGGGGGGTTGCTTGTAGGTTATAACAACACTAAAAAAAAGTGTTTCAAAACAAGATATGTTGAAGTGCTGATCAAAATACGTTTTGAATTGCAATGCTTTTTTAAGCTTCCAAAATTTGGTTAAAAGTTGAATTCATTTCAATAGTACCTAGGCGAGGGGTTATTAACCAAGTGTACTTTTTTGTTTACTTGTAGATGGGTCCTACCAATTGGAAGGGGGAGTGTTTATAATCAGAAGTTTATGGTGGTTCATTCTTTTGACATTTTTCACATATTGTACAATACCCCTTGTATTGCTGAAAACTGTCTTGAATTGAACACTACACTATGCCATGTATTAGTGAGCCACAAGCATTCCATAAAGGAGCAACTTTCAAATGACCTTGAAATGAAAACGCACGAACAAAGAACATAAAGCCATTTGATTGTTTTATCAAAGGGATACAAATGGGCGTGGCGTTTTGGTTGATGATGCAAACGTTTGCCAATGGGTGAAAAAATTTGATGCCCAATTACTTTCTAGAAATTACTTAATTCTTAGCTTTGATGTCATACTGTGACATGATTGACCAATCGAACACTGCCTTCTCCGTGCTAGGGTTTTCTTTGAAAAAGAAAACAAAGAAATCATGTGTTGATCTTTTCACTGATTGGCTTATAAAAGAAATAGTGAGCACTAACTGAAACCATTTTCCAAGGTCATGCGAAAATCACTCTAATGTCTTTTACAAGTGTCGGCTTTTAGTCCACCTTAGTTTCATTTGCCACCTAGATTTCACCTTGGATGCCTAGATCTGGAAAAATGGTTCCTTATGGATGACCTAGTTGAAAAGTTAATTTCGAACACTGTAAAGACAAAATAGTTTGGCATTTACATTTCACAATCTGACTTGTGAGTTTGTGGTTCTTCAGTATTATATAAAACAAACCAAATTTTTCTTCAATGATTAATTACCCGCCTGCTTTGGATTTGTCCTACCCTAGCTCTTCCCATTATATGACCTGACTATTAAATTCCTTTTTTAAAATACTTACACATTTTTGGACCGTTTATTATCTCTATATGCCATTACCTTTCTAAATAATAATAATAACTACTGAAAATTATTTGTCTTTCTTCCAACAGGAAAGAGTGACAGCCATGCTACATCCAGCAAACATGGCCAAAACGTCTTTTATATTAAAGTTACTTATTATAGATATACAATAGTCATTTTGCCATTGAATTTTTGACACTTTTAAAAACTTTTGTATATATTAAATAAGCTGTATGAATCAAATTGGAGATTATTTTAATAATATTAAATGCAGCTTTCAATTTCACAAGAAGTATATTTTTATTTATATTTAACTAAAGCTTTTGTTTTGAATGTAGTTCTACCCCTGGAATCTCCCTCACTGGCACGGAAAATAATCTGTCATCAGGCTTTTTTTTCTTTTGGGGAAACACCTTATACATTTACTTCATGAGTCGTCTTTCGCCCCCTAATTAAGGTATCTACCAACATTTGGATTATTGTGTCAAATTTTACTGGACATACATTCAAGCCGTTTCCAAAAAAGATGGCTATTATCAAAATGTGTTTCTCTGCTTTCCAGGCAAGAGGTGAATTTTAAGTTGATACAACAGTCATTAGCGAAAACATCACAGATTTTAAAGATCAAGTCAGCAGTGTTGTTATTGCAAGTCTCGCATTATCATTGTTGTGTGGTAACTTAGTTCATACTGTCAAGTGAAACAAAATAATTCCTTTAAATAATAGAAGAGAAATAACTGGAAGTGGTCAAAACTCTGCAGCAACAGCAACTCTTTCATGGTCCTTCACAGGTTTGCATACTTTTGCGCAATTGAACTCAATCATACATCAAAGACAACAATTGTGCTTGGTACGAGCAAGAAAGCATCAAAGAAGAAATAGTCATGGTTTTTACAATCTTCAAAAGGTCTTGATAAGACCTTGAATTTGGTTGAGGTCCCTGAAAAGTACTTGATTTCTTTATTAGGTCATCAAAACTCCTTTAAATTCACTACCCTGTCTAAAACCACTTTTATGCATGAGCAATATCTCACTTCGGTTTCTTACTTTAAAGGCTGACTCTGTACCTCAGATGCAATTGTAAGTCAAACCCATGTCATTTTCCATAAGTGTTGTAGTGGAAAGTAGTATACTTGGTAATGCGATCAACCATGGCCGTAGAAGTAAAAATTATACATGACTCCATGACGTGATTTAGCCAATAAGATGTTCAGAAGGGGGCGGTTAAAGAATGCCGATTCATTGAATAAATATTAGTCCTTGAAGACTGTAACTTGTCTTTGGCAAATCCTTGAAAAGGCCTTGAAATTTGTTTGTCTAAGTTGTACCAACCATAATAGTGTGTATCCTCTCAATAACAGTAATATTTGACTTGATTCATTTATAAACTACCCGGTCATTGGATGTCATATGAAGCACCACATAGTATTTGTACATGTATGCTTCACACTAAGTTGTTTTCAATTCCTTGGAAAAGGTTTTTCTGATGTCTCTGACACGATGCGATATGACTTGATAACCTGAATGCAGATCATTTAGATGTGGCTACCAGAATGTCACCAGT
Source organism: Porites evermanni (assembly GCA_942486025.1). Lineage (NCBI taxonomy): Eukaryota > Metazoa > Cnidaria > Anthozoa > Scleractinia > Poritidae > Porites > Porites evermanni. Next base: position 55,623 of record CALNXI010001574.1, on the reverse strand, counting down.
CACCAGCAGGCGACTGAATAAGTTTCCACTCTAGTATTTTTGATGGACACACCGCGAATGGAGTAAAATGATCTTCCTTCAAAACAACATGGCGACCAACAGAAATCATACTACTTTGTTGAAAAAGCAAAGTTCCATGAAATATCTCCCTCAAATGCGTTTCCTCTCAAATTTCGGGTGTGAGATAATTGTTATGTGCTCTGTCAATTGTTGGCATCGGTAAGATTCCAACTCATTGGTTAAAGGAACACGTCACCTCTTACTGCAAGTGGCCTATTGTGTTATTCTGTGGAGGAAACCATAACAATCATACCCGCTTTAATAAGGTGAGCGCTTGATGTTAACAGAGATTCCAACCTTCCTGTTTTGGATGGAAACCTCGAGTTATCGGTAAATATTTCCTGCATCCATTTTATGTTTATTGTCCTGACATCTCCCTTTTTTAGTTCGACTATACCGAAACAAAGGTTGCCCTTACATGACATAAACGACATTTAAATACGCAGCTCAAAATACATTACGTTATAAGTTTCCTACCTTCTCACACACAGGCCTAAGTGCATCCTTTCCGAGCTTGGAAATAAAACAACTGACAGCCTCCCTGTGAAATGATGTAAGATCTCCAGCTGGTGTAAAGGCGAAGCATTTTAATAGGGAGCTGGGCCAAGTAAAAGAAGGCGGGGAAGGGGGCGGGGAAAGAATGGTGATCGACGATTGGCACACACGTCTAGTAGGGACGAACACCTGGGAGTAAAACGTAAGCCGCCACCTTTATATCGTTGAATTCCGTGGCGTGTTTTAAGTATTATTTCAAAGAAGATGAGGCCAGTGTTAGTTAGAAAAAACCATTGGAGAATGTGTTTTGACTTGATTTATCTTGACGACTACGCAGAAAAATGCGGAACACATTTTGAACATCGTACATCTCCATGGCTTGGGATAATTCGTTGCATGAAGACCCTAGGCCTACCACTATCATACACTATCTAGGTAACAAAAATAAAGTAATACTAATTTGTCATACTTTTTAAGGCTCAGTTTTGTTTAATTAAAGTCTTCATTCAAATGAAAAATTTTTAGCTACTTCTGTTAAAATTAATGAGTGGTCTTGACATTTTTCTTATGCACCCGATGGTATTTTGTAACACATAAATGATCACCAAACACGAAATGACTGTATGTCTATTTGTGTTGTTTGGGTTAAGGTAATTTTTACCGTTTGGTTATTAATTATATAGGACCAACAGTGACATCAATCACTCGCTTTATACCAGTGGTTACCGTAGTTCAGCGGGCAAGTTTTATAAGTACAATGTAAGTTCAGATGTTGCTAACCTCTGGCGTTGAAATAAATAGTATCAATGTTAACGAATTCTTCAATTAAGAGCCCGAAAATTTAATTGTTAATAGAATAACATGATGGTTTCAGTTTTACTGTAGTGCTTCAATTATGTTTGAAAGAAGAGTTTCTCTCACTACGTGTTAAGTTAATGTTTGGCCAAGTCGGTGTTTTGATGACACGGACTGAGTTTATATTAAGCACTTGTTTCTAGTGGCCTGAAATTCATCCGATTGCTTCGAGTCATTTTCTCCTCTCAACATGTTACTGAGGGAGTAATAACGACTCGAAGTAATTGGATGAAATACAGGCTATGTTTGTAGGGGATTTAATGTCATTTAACTGCGATCTTTATTCTTCATTTATCAAGCAAAACAGACGATAGAAAAAAAAGTGACACAATTATCATTGTCTGCCAACATGTATTCCTCATCAGTAAGAAAGGAAATCTATAGTATTCAGCACTTAAGTTATATTATTATCTATTTCAAATTCCTATTTCATGTTGATTTGAACGTGACTGAGGCAAGTGAGAGGGTTCCTGGTCCCCGCATATTAGGGACCTTAAGATCCAGGACGGGAGCGAGGACGACGCCCGACCGGAAGTTGTTTTCCCATAAGAAGCATGCGCATTAGAGATCTGGTTTGTTTTCATGGTTGTGTGACCCCGTCGTAACTCCGTCGAGGACGGCAAAAACACCAGTTTGACGTTGTGCCCTCTGTGTTCTTGATTTTCTTTGGTTTTCTCAGAGATTTAGTCCTGTAAACTCGAAATGAGCTCTGCTCAGTTTGTCTCGACCCCCTCCCCGTCATGTTCAAAGGAAAAAAGCAACAAAAAGCCAGCGTAAGTAAATATTTTTGTTGGCTCGTTTTATGTTTGTTGTTGGCTTCTGTCTTGCAGATGTTGCAGGTGTGATTTGTCTTTTCCTGTCATTTTTCTGCTTTCAATCATTGTTTAATGCTTATATAAATACCACTTTCAGAGTCATTCTTTTTTATTGAGTTTCTACTTGCGACTGTCGTACGGAGTT
>CALNXI010001574.1:27446-46272 GCA_942486025.1 Porites evermanni | reverse complement strand
AATTAGGAGTCGAGGATGATGAATGCTAAAGATTGTTTATGAAATCAGCAGTTCAGGAGAATAAATCCAGAAGATCATCTGCTTGATGAACAGGTACAATGTGCTGAAAAACTTACTGTCAAGTTGTGAGCAATTAATTTCTCTGTAGTTGTTATCATAATATTTTTTTACCTCAATAAGTCGTTGGTATTCTTTACATTTACCATACCTAGCTATTGATTAGTTACAAGAACGATCACCTAGAATTTTTTACAACAGGGCCCAGTTGTTCGAAGGCCGATTAGCGCTTAACCCAGGGTTAAATTTAACCCGGGTTTCTTCTTCTTTGTTCAAAAGCATTTTCTCGGATAGTTTTCTCTGTTATTCTTAAGAGCATTCAATCATCAACTTGTTGATAAAAAGAATTAAAGTGAATTTACTTTTTAAGCTTTCACATCTGAATTCAAATTTCCCACTAACCCTAGGTTTGAGCAACCCGGCCCTGGTGTTTACAATATTCATCTATTAGTGATGACTGATACTTAACTTTACTATATTTTGTTAATTAAATACTGACCCTGTTGTAAATGCAAGGTGTAAACTAGCAAACTGAAACCCCCCTCAGACATTTCTCTCGAACGTACATGTAATAAGTTAAAATGAAATGTTTAACAGAAAAATACGCCATGTAAGTAAAAGGGAAAAAATATATGACTGTGTCTTACCGTTGTACAAAATGAAGCTTATAATTTTATTTCAATGGACCATCTTACAGTTGCAGGTGAAAATAAGGTTGGAGTTTACCCTGTATTGGTATAACCCTTGCTGCTTATTATGTTGGTTTTCTGCAAACTAGTATTTCTAAGCATAATTTCCATAAGAAAAGGAAGCATGTTTGTATCCAAACATGGTCAAACTCACCTTAATACTCATTCACTGGAAGACTACTGGTTATTAAGCCCACAACTGTAATATGGTCTATTTGGATTTTGACTACCTTTGGCAGTGAATGTATAAACAAAACGCCATAGCACTATTTTAATTATGGAGAATGAAGCACTCATTCTTGATAAAGCCACAGTTTATACTATGTTTGGCTGTGTTAAGAAGAACATTATGCTGACAGCAGACACATCTACCCAGGTCTCGTCTAAACACCGAGAAGAGGTTTTGACTAAACTTAATCCAGTCCTTGCATCTCCGGGGAAAGAAGACTTCCCAGACTCAGGCAGCCAGCTGTTGGGAGATGGTTTCGAATCCCGCTTAACACTTACACTGAAACAGTGAATACCATGGCCGACGACAAGAAAGCTGGTTAATCCTCCTTTTAAGTATAAAATGAAGTTCAGCTATGGAGCTGTAGTGCAGTTGTTAGTAGCAAGGAACAAACGACGGTCATTTGCAAGGCTTAATCCTGACTGCCACTGGGGTGTAGCTTTTACCGTGGTGTTGACAAAATTCAGTTACAAGATGGCAGGGACTCCAAATTTCTGCACACAAAAAGTACACTTTAAGTGGACACTTTTCTTGGGTGACAAGCAGAAAATAAAAGCGACAGTAGCAGGGCTCGAAATTAAAAAAAATGTCTGGTCGCAAATTTGCGACTAGTTACGAAAATTTGGTCGCAACTTTGAAAATGTTAGTCGCGAAATTAATTGAGGCCATTTAATCAAGAAATAAGTAGGCTTTTAAATGATTAACGCTTTAATTTTCATTCTTTCAACAGCTTTCATGTCATTTCGAGACTTAATAGTACAGAACGTTTAGCGTCTCGGACAACACCAGTTCATCTAAACGATCAAGTTGAACCTGCGTTAAGGCACATAAATTAGTGTCTGTTATTTTAGTCAAAGCGATAGATTTCCAAATCATGAACAGATATTACAGCAGGAAACTGCAGTTCTTAAATGCCTCCAATCTCTGCAAAATAGCAATAACATTTGTACTGGGCGGACATCCGACATGGTTATAGGTTACGTTACGTAACTAAATTCCTTTAGTTTTACCTTTTGCAGGTTTTCCACCGATGACAAAACAAGTAACGAATTCTTTTATATATTAAGCTTTACATCTGAAGTATCAGGGGTGTTACTACAGTGATTATTCAAAGAACCCTGAAGGACTGAATCATTCAATACGACGATACGTGCCATGCGGACATTCCGCCATCTTTGTTTGCTAAACCTCGTTTTCATGTATACGTAGATTCGCAACCCACTTTGAACTGATTTATTTTACATGTAAATCTTCGTTTAAAATGTGACCTTTGAAACAATTTAAGTTGCTTTCATCCGACATAATTGACTCACTAAAGAAGAACACATGTGTACTGTGAGGGCCGTAACACGGGTCATAAACGCGGGAAAAGTCCTCAGCATGCTGGTGGGACTGTCAGCGGCAAATCAAAACGAAATATGAGCCTGCAATGTACATGTTTACAGAACCCCATGAAAAGGGCGTGCTGTTGAAGGAATATCGTTGCGTGTATGCATTCCAGGTAAATTACGGTAAATCTTCAGATTGCAACAAAATTATAAGACGCTACTTCAATGAATCTTTTTATTTCTAAATTTATTTAAGCAAAAATTCAAGTGCTAGTCCTTTTATTTCGTATCAGTTAAGGCAAAACCTAGTCGCAAATTTGCGACTAGTCTCGTTTTTCTAGTCGCAAATAAGAAAAATTAAGTCGCAAATGCGACGGTATCGGTCGCAATTTCGAGCCCTGAGTAGAGCTAAAATGTTTTGCTAAATTTTCGTTTAGCATTTGAAGGAAACATCTTATTTGAAACAGGTTTTGAGTTTCATGTCAATTATTCAGTGCTTTGAGAATTTATTTAGGGAAGACGCCTCGTCTTGTGCTTGTAAACATTCCAGTACCAGCTCAAATAAGAACGTTTTAAAAGCCTTTTCAATATCACGTTTTAGTATTTACCAAATCAGTGAATAGCAATTTTTGTGTGCTTTGATTGGCTCCTGTAACTTGGAATATCTTTAGCTATTCACCGTTTTTCGACCGGAGCCAAGACGGCATCTCGAACCACAAACTTTGGCTTGTCAGTGTTCACTGGTAGGAAGAAAACTATTTTCATGCTGAATTTGCGACAAAATCGTAAACTGCACTTGCCAAAATTCCCGAAATGTTTGTAAAGTGTAAACAAAGTTCCTACTAAATTTAGAAAGAGCTAGTTTTTTTCAGTTTTATCCAACTGATTTGGTAAATACTAAAACAACTATCCCCCGACAAATACCATATTTTAACTATGCTCGCAAATTCAGCAAGCCAATGCACAGTATACCCAACAGGTAGTTTCGAAAACGAAGCACTCGAAAACGAAGACTGAAGCACGAAGCACCCAAATCTCGAAAACGAAGCACCCAAAACTGGAAAGCGAAGCACCCAAATCTCGAAACCACTGTATGTTGAAGGACAACAACTTTAAGTCTTGCATGACGCAAGCAAAACCAGGTGGAGGCAATGGATGCGTCCGCACCTCCAAAGGTCCACCAATCTATCCCACGGAGCATTTGATTTCTCGCCTGCAGAGGTAGGGCTGTGTTGATATTTATTGGTTGAGCCCATCTTTCCTGCCACCCTTTTGCCTACGTAAGCCTCTGTTATAGCACTTCGCAAGCACTTACGTCGATCACTGGTCTTACCAGTCAACTTCAAGTGTTCGTCAAGCCGGCATTCCAACTTTCTCTGCCCCTACAATTGAATATTTGTTTGTTTGAATGTTTGCATAAAAGGCTTAAAATGGCCAAGGATAGTAGTTCTCTCGTCCGTCCACAAAAGTGCGAAGGTCTGAACATCCGGCCACGTATATTTCTAATTGATCGTGTTCAAATTGATCACGTTCACCACTGACAAGTGCTGACTGTTACCACTGTCCTTCCTTATATTGTTTAGTCCGAGTTTTCCAAAATCTGCCTGCCCAACACAAGCACTATGGCGTTTTTGACGTCTTTGCCGATTTTCAAAGTTTTTCCAACCTGAAAACTTGGGGTTCGCACTTAGCAATGTCCACCGATGACAGATTTCTACCTCTAGGTAATGCGACCCATACCTTGGTCAGGGTAGCCTACGTGTAGCGGCACCCTCCCCCCGACAAAAGAAAAACCATATAAACTCTTTGAAATATTTTTCAGTTTTCCTGTTAAACTGTAAAATTCGTCATGAATCTACTGCTTGGAAGGAACTAATTCAAAAATCACTATGTTTGCCCATTTTCAGGAATATCACAGAAATCACGAAAAAAAAGAAGAGTTTATTTGGAGGACGCTGTCACAAAATGACAGACGTTTGTATGGATATTTAAACATGTTTCAAGAGTCACAACTTGATCCCTGTTCAACGTTAGGAGCACCAAACTTGGTCAAATAACCAATCTCAACATGACCTTTTACATGGTTTGTCAGTTTATCGATATTTTAAATCTGATACTCGCCCCAGTGCCCCACCCACTTCCGAAATGGCCAACAGTTAGGGCGATGGAAATGCATTTGCAACACCTTGTAGTTCTACTTGAATAGTTTTGAACTGCATTCTGTTTGTTATCGTGCTGGGTACCTGCTGCTGGCGACTTGACAAGGGAATGTCTCGTGTTTTTACAGGACAGACAGGTATTGAGTTTGAAGTGCTTCGTTTTCGATTTTTGGGTGCTTTGTCTTCGAGTTTTGGGTGCTCCGTTTTCGAGTTTTGGGTGCTCCATTTTCGAGTTTTGGGTGCTTCGTTTTCGAGATTTGGGTGCTTCGTGCTTCGGTCTTCGTATTCGAGTGCTTCGTTTTCGAAACTACCATACCCAACATGCAGAAGATTGTTAATGCCAGGGCAGTAGCTGGTGCCATTTATTGTAAGAGAGTTACAAAGTCGTATCTCTGTTGATCCATTGGTTAATGGGAAAAAACAAGAGATGCAAGCTTTAGCATCCTTCACATCTCCACCAGATAAATGTTTACTTGTTCCAATGGTGATGTCATGGCCAAACAATGGACTGACCACGCCCTGGCCTTCAACAGTCATGTGCTCGGGCAGACTACTTCCTGATTTTTTAGCACCAGCGAGTAAGGAATGTTTTTGAAGTTCTTCATCTTCTTGGCCAGTTCTTTAAAATATGCATGCTTCACCTCAAAATGCATACACACCAACTTCTGATCAGAGGGCTGAACTTCGAGATCTGATTTTGAATGTGCACGAGAAAGTGCAGTTTGGGAATAATAGGGGTATCCGCAAAATATGTTCTTGAAAAGGTTTAGGTGGTTCTCGATTGCACATTTCAGATACAACACCGTCTTTAAAGAAATGCGTGTAGAGAAAGCAATCCCTATTATTTCTAGGAGGGAAAAAAACCATTCCCAATGCTGTGAATCAGTGGGGACAAATTTGCTCAAAGTGAGCGATAGAACTTGCGCCAACAATCACATGTTGGCTGCCCCCTGGCCAAAGTTACTGGAACTTTGTCAATCCAGGACTGTTGCCTTGATAAAGCATGGTTTGTTCTTAATTTGTGAGTATCCACAAGGATATTTCCGTATTTCCTCGTTTAAGTCTTGTAAGTTGAAGATGCTCTCCTCCTCGAAGTAATATTTTAACAAGTATTTAAATTCGTAAGCCAGTATTCCTTCAAGAAAGACATGCATGATATCTTGGGGAAATTGTTCACAAACGTCAAAGAAAGGTGCTTGTTCCAAATGGCTTCTCTGGTTGACGCCAAATAACTTCAAATAGTATTCCTTTAAAAATTTGTTTGGGGCCTTTTCTAATTGCTGTAACTGTTCCTTATGAGCTTGTTTACAGCACAAATTGAACTCTTCTTCAGAAAAACAGACCTGCATAGTGTCGTAGCTTTATATGCCCATCAAAAACAAGAAAACGGTATCTCCTCTCTCTTCCAAGCGTCTTAAGTTCCTTTACAAGCACTTCAAAGATGCGGTTGATCCCGTACATCTTGACATGGTTTTGCAAACGGCAAGGAGATGTATTGAATTCATTTCGGATCGATATTCTACTTGGAGGTTTGCTAACTGGCAGTAAAACAAAGCAATTTTATGCATTTTGTTTGACAATGGATTGCAAAGGTTCACGTCGTCATAGTACAACAAGATCTTACGGGCAGTGCGGTCAAAAGAGTCATCAACCAGCACCCTCCGCCTTTTGTGATTGTGTTTTTTTTCTACTCGTCGCTGACCAAGTAGTACTTTTTGTGGCTCCCATAACATAACGCGAAAACAAAGTTTGCTTTCAAAATTACGATGCAAAGCACTTAACATTAATAAGGATCGACTCAATTTATAATTGGAAGGTCCCATTTATACTACTCTGGGTTGGCATCCTGAAAGGCCCATTAGAGCTAATCGAGGATTAAAACTTTCTTCCGTTTTTGTATTTTACTATCCTATGTATTGCTTGGTGTAACATTTGGTGTTATCATTACTGTATCTCAGAGTTTTGTAAGCTCGATTTGCATGTTCTTAGGCAAGAAAACCTTGCTTAAAACTTGGTTTAATCCAGGGTGAAACTTAGAGGAACTGTGTCACGATGGTGCGCATGTGTGAGCTTTGACGGTAGCTGATTGTTTTTGAACCAATCGGAAGCGGGTAAGATGGACGCAAGGAAATTTACATGATTCAAGATTCATTGTTCGCGAAGCGGGAGTCGTTTTTGTTCAATTTTATATATCCCCATAATTCATATTTATTCCGGTACTCCTTAGATATGTGTTGCAGCCGATAAGAAGAAGATTAACAACCCTGCCCTGCTTTGAAACAAATATATACCTACATGTATTTTCACGAACCCACACAAACAAACCAGTCTCGGATTGGTAACCAAAACTGACTGATCTCTCTGTTTGCCCTATATAAACTTAGAAATACCTGCAAATAGTGCCTGACCGGTGACCAAAACACAGTATCGGATGAGGCAAACGAAATGCACAATACAATAAAATAGGCCATGCCATGTGGCCGGCTAGCGCGATGAGCACTTCGCATCATGAACATTGTAGCTCATTGTAGCAGTGTTTGAAAGCATTTTTAATAGCGCCTAATCATAAAACGCTTTCATTGTAATAGTAGTCACATAACGTATAAGTATACAGATTATTCTAAAAGAACAAAGCAAAATTAAGCATAAACAGGAGCCCATCACTATGGCATAAATTGCAATTGCTTCCTTCAGAGTCGTTATGTCGAGTGTTCCGAAAAACAAACGTTATAGATTCAACACATAAAGAAACTAGGTATCAAACGGAACATTCAGGCAACAATTTATTTTTTAAAAGATCAATTCTTACACAGTTACGCTCATATAGAAAAGATACAAGGAACATTCTGTGTAACCTACATCGCTAAAGATCATGCGGCCTGTTGTCAGTACTTTCTGGTAAAATACTATGGATCGGAGTCATAAATCGAATGCCTGTTAAAATGTTTCATGTTCGATGGATTCTTTCCTCAAACCTCACAAGACTTCCTGTACAACAAAAGATTGCTGGGTTTTCTCCTTCTGATTCCAGTCACCCAAGAGGGTAAATTGTTGCAGACAATCAGAAGTCATGATGTAGATCAGCTTCACTCTCCGCTGCGTCCTATAAGGCCATCCCAATAAAATGTTTTGTTTCCTATCGCCCTCCCTCTCGTGAAGGTGGGTCGGTTGGTCGGGCGAACAAAAAAAAAAGGAATGAACACATTAAGGGGTCTGGGTACCAGTGAAGGCCGGGCTGCTAAGTACGAAAGCTTGGTTACGTGGTCCTTTCGTTCGTAATTCCTTTAATATCTGCAATGGCAGACAGTAATTCATGTGCACTTGTGATAAGATTGTGGAAAGAGAAGAGAGTTGTGGCCTTACCTGGGCTAAAGTTCGTTGACAAGAACTTGTCATTTCAAGAAGTATTTACCGATGTGTAACAGCACTATCAAATGTCTTAAAAGGCTACAAAAACGAAGTATTGATGATAATTCAAGACAATTGGTGTTAATAAGACAAGATCGTGTGCTTGTAAATTAAAGTAATTGCTTCTTTACAAGTGATTCTGGAATATTTTTATTTTTTACTTTTCCAAAAAAATGGGTTGGTCGGGCGATGGGAAACGAAGCATTAACTTGGGGTGGCCTAAGTAGTTCACAGCTGTATCACGGAAACCCTTTTCAACTTTCTTTACATATTTTAAGTTTAAGAAGTATCCGGAAAAGGCAGATCGTTGACTGGAGAACTTAATGGACAGAAGTGAAAGCCAGATGACCACATTACACGCCACACTTGATCCGTTTGTAGGAACACTGACAACAACGAACGTGGCTTTGTGCACTTCTCCTTAATGACTTCGAATTTTCAAATAGCTCTTGAATACTGATATTATAGCTTTCTCGGACGTCTAAGGGTCAAAGGAACGGGATTTCTTCACCAAAAGCCAATCTTGAAAAGACGTTCGCCAGAACAGAATCAAGATGACGCATATGTGCAGAGGCGTGTCACAATCCCTTTAACTACGATCTTTCGAGGAAGTGGGCCCAGAGATGTATCCAGTACTTGCAGTGTTGAAAGTAACTTGCAGCTGTTGTACGTAAAAGGGGTGTTTTTACTGGTATTCATAAGTAACGGGTAAGAAGTTTTAAAGAAGTGGATAGGTTGTATTCTGATAAGTAAATTTTGTTCAAAGTAATACTTTGGAAAACAAAAATGTGAAAGAAACCCAATGGAATAATAATAATGATAATAATAATAATAATATGTTTACAGTAACAACATTACATAAGTAAATCCCTCCCAGGAGATTGCAATGCAGACTTGATTCTTCATTGGATATTGTTATGCTCCATTTTATGGTAATTCTCCACATTAGACACCACAGCTTGAATATTATTGCTGTCTAAAATGCCTTCTACGAACACATCATCAAAACCAGCAATGTCACTACTGTCAATCCCAGCATTCAACAAGCTCGTCTCTACCTTCCTCTTAATAGAGGATGTTAGCATCGACAACGAGTACAAGTTCTAGAACGAGATCAGCGATTTTGCGTACTGCGCATCTCCACGTTTTCCAGTCGTCCTGTCAAATTGCACTACCACGAGTTCTCACCAAAAACTCGAAGTGGGGAGAACGACTGGGAAGAGCTGGTTTTCAAAGGTAAATTCGGATCGTTTAATGAAGTTTCTTTTCGTTTCTAGCCTCTCTTTATCATCTTGAACATTCCTTATATTATGTTTTATGTGAAATACTGCTTTTGCAGTCGAGGAAAAGCAACCAAACGTGATATTTCCTACACAGAGTAAATTTGCATTTGCCCAGGAAAGTTTCATGTCTCTCCACAGGCCTCACAGGCTTACGAAATAACCCCGAAAATTGCCATTATTTGGTCGAAAATATCCCAACAGTCGAAGATATCAATAAAGAATACTTACTTCTTTATCCAGTGTGGTTGTTGAGTTGAATTTGATGGGTTTTAGCGTGTTTTAAGACCGCGACTAACCATCCTTCGCGTTTGCCTCGAAAAGTAGATTTTCCTTTGAAAACTGGAGGATGGACCGTCGGGCTCTCAAAACACGCTAATACTCATCAAATTCAACACAAGAACCACACTGGATAAGGAGCTAAGTATTCTTCATTCATATATTCTTCTGTTGGGATATTTTTCGCAACATAATGACAATTTTGGGGTTATTTCGTGAGGCCTGTGGTCTCTCTCGATAGCTTTGTAGCATGCCAGATAACTCATTTACTCCTTTTTTCCAGGATTCTATCAAGATGGCCGAAGCAGAAATGTAAGTGGACCAAAGAGTACTTGTTTTTCTTTATATGAGTATTATTTGGTCTAATTTAGGTTGTTTATAAGGTGCTTGAAGTGCATTAAAAACTCCAGGATTTAAGTTTAATATGGCTGAAGTTAACTTTAAACTTTATAATGCTTACTCGACTGGCATCAAGTTTTCACTTTGTTGAGCTGAAATTTGTCTACAGAATCGAATGATGCATTGAGTCAAACTCTAGAATAACTGAGTTCAGGTTCAACTGTATTTAATTCTTTTATTTTTTGCGAGAGAAGGATTAAGAAAAATAATCCACATCATTTTTGATTCAAGTATTTTCATGAAAAAATTGCACTGGCATAAAGGGAATTCATACTCTAATAGCCCACTTTTTAGAATAAACTTTTCAAACTCTGTAGTTTATGCCCAACCTTGGGATGATGTCTACTGTTTTAGGCTTAATTTTTATCTAACATACTTCAATATCCATGAGATGTAACTATTTCATATGCAGGTCTCCCATCATGCAGCTATAAGCTGTCTATTTTTCATGAAGCTCTCATGAAACAGAAGGAGGGCCTAGCGAACAACCTCGTTGTGAAAGGGAGTACATTTTTAAAAACAAACTTCAAAAGGAAGCTCATTCAATACAAGTTGGTTTTGGTAACTGGGGTTTGGAACAGAAGCCATTTATGATCACGCATTGAACTTAACTACAAAGTTCAGTTTCCATGATCCTAAAGGCCCCAAAATTCCTAAAGTAGGTGTTGTTTGGTGGTAGTAGTGCATGGTTTTCTCACTATTAAATTAAGTTTCTTGCAAACTTTTCCCAGCAAATAGGATTAACATTGGCTTGGTACCTTAAATCTTTTTAAATTGTACTGTTTTCATTTTCATTTTTTTAGGAAAAGAAAGCTATTTATCTGGAAAAAGCAACATGAATTGTGCCTGCTCAAGGAGGTCACATGTGTAGAACCATATGCCAAAAAGCAAAGTGACAGAGGTGCAGCATGGAGAACTATTGCCAGCAATCTTAATGGCAACAAGCAAGAGGGATTCAAGGTTACAGAAAGATCCTGTAGAGATCGGTTCAAAAGAATCATGGAAGAATTTGAAAATAAGGAGCAAGTAGAAAAAAAGGCCTCTGGCATAGATGCTGAGTATGACGAGCTGGACCAATTGTGCCAAGACATAAAAGAGCGAATGGAGGAAGTTAGTAGCCAGGAGGAAGCAGAAAGTGCAAAGAAAAAATTAGAGTCAGAAAAAGCAGCAAGCATGAGGCAGATGGCAATGGAAACTGTTGCAGAAACCAAGAAAAGGAAGAGCACAGGGGGTGATGAAGAATCACAGCCTCCACGTAGACGAGGTGCAGATACAACGCAATTTTTGCAAGAAAGCCTCCAGATAAGGTCACAGCAATTAAAGGCTGAGCAGGCGCTTCGTGAGAGAGAGCTTCAACTCAGAGAGGCCGAGTTAAGGCAAACACAGCAACAGCAAGAGCAGCAAAAAACAGCTTATGCTGCAAGTGTTGCAACAGCTGACTGACATTATCAAGACAAACCAAAGCTCTTTAACTCTTGTGTTTTTGTACACCAAAGCTCTTTAAAGCTTTTGTACATTAAAGTTCTTTAAAGTTACAGGAATGTCTTTGTCACATACTTAGAAATCAATAACATATTCTTTTACAATTCTGTTATTGCATACTGTACTTGAGAAGTGTTGATTATACAGAAAAGGCAAAGGGTGTTACCGTGTTGGTTGACATGCCCACCCCACCCAATAGCTAACCCCCAGTACTCCCGTAGCATCTTTATTTTGAATGAAAGTATTCTTCCAGTTTTGGGGGTGCTAGGTCAAAGTACTGGGACACCTGGTTACCATAACAACAAACAAGAGCATTTTTTAATAGAGTAGCAACTAAATATTGCTTTCCGACCGCACTCACGCCAATTTTGAGATTCTTCTTTAAATCTGTGAATGCCCAGTATGTGGTTATTTCTCCAAAAGACCATTCTACAGTTGCCCGCCTATCTGACATGGATTGATTGAACCTCTCTTGAGCAAGAGTGAGTCTTGCACCCTTGAACCCTATTTGCAATTGTACCCTGTGGGGGTATGCTGGGTCCCCATAAACACATAGGGGTGTGCCATCTGGTGCACACGAGTGCCTCTCCAGGTCTTGGTACAAGCCTAACATCCTTAGCATGCCGGAATCATGACCGCCAAGAGTTTATAGCTGCAAGATCAGAAATCTACGTAGCCTAACTATAATGGAGAAATACACCCTCTGAAAGTCTACAGAGTTCTCCGGCACAAAGGGTGTTCGGGCGCTGAAATTGAACACTGATACCACCAGTGAACTATTGAAGCCCAAAATAGTGGAAGATGTCCCAGGAAAACTCTTTGGAAGGACACAGCTGCAAGCAAAATACTACAATATCAGTGCTAAAGAAATACCACCATTAAGCAATGGATAAGTTGTGCGTGTGAAGCCAACAGATAAATCCGGCCAATGGTTACAAGGCACGAGTAGAAAAGGAAGTTGATGTGAAGTCTCATGATGTGAGAGCTGAGGATGGGCGAGTTTCCAGAAGAAACAAGAGACACCCCAGAAGCAGCAAAGCGCCAGTGTGTTCAAGTAGTAACCCTGTGTCTCTCAGTATGCCAGATGGAACGTTCACTGCCCCACTCTGCTGCTGCAGAGAAACCCAACACAAGTCTAAATCCTGCAGATGTTTCAACGACGTCTATGCCTGTAAAGCCAGTGGGTTTGCTAGTAACTCGCAGTGGTCGGACCTGCAGACCACCCAGCCATTTGAAAGACTTTGTTGTATCGAAGTGACTTTGTTTGAGTTTTTAACTAAGACACTGTTTGAAAGACAATGTTTAGAGCGTTCAGTGACATAATCCTTTACTGCTTAGCTAGTTGTTTGTTTCTGTTATGTCATATCTAGTTTGTACACTTTCTTTTTAAACAAGGAAGGGTGTGACAATATTGCATTGTCCAATCAGATTTGTTTTTACATGTGCGTGCTTGGGCGCGCTTTTGTCAAAGTTTACTGTCATGGCCGCTTGTGATTTCACTAAGC
This sequence comes from Porites evermanni, assembly GCA_942486025.1. Taxonomy (NCBI): domain Eukaryota; kingdom Metazoa; phylum Cnidaria; class Anthozoa; order Scleractinia; family Poritidae; genus Porites; species Porites evermanni. The sequence goes on along the minus strand of CALNXI010001574.1, from coordinate 33,457 downwards.
TCTGATTAAGCAAGTTGAAGTTTATGAACGTGAACCAATTCTTTATATGGTGGATCCAATTCCTGTTGCAAATGACACCAAATCTGAGCAAGGCGTGTTTACACTGTGCTATTGGCAATACTATGTGCATGTAGATCTATAATATCTCTACATTCAATTTGTGGTAGTAGTTGGTATCTGTCAATTATGCTGTCATTCACAAACAAGGTTTCCAATCAGTGTGCTTACTCTGCATAATTTTTTTATACTTTGGATATACTTCGGGGTGGAATGGAAGAAAGTACTATTCTAATTATAGTTCACCTTCTGGCTTGCCAAGCCATTGGCAATAACAGTTTTAAAAGTATTCTTGGGCTTCTGGAAAATTGCAGATCATTAGTGCAATAATCGATAGCCAGGGACGGAGGAAAGTTCGTGGGATGTGGAAAATTCTTTGAATTCTCTGCTGTGGAACAGACATCGTTTGAACATATGCTCTCGGTGGGCAGCATGATATCCAACCGCTTAAAATGCAGAAAACAGAACAGTCATGAGGGGGGGAATAGGAAAGCCCTGTAAAGAGCCATTTGCTGTTATTCAAAATATGGTGAAATTATAGGATTTATATATTTGCCTTTTGTTGTGTCTTATTCTTAACACACATTTCTAAATTTGTACCACCAGAATAGATATGACAAGAAAAATCATATGCCAAATCTTACCTTCGATTCATACCGTTATCATATTTTTTCTTTTCCCACTCTTGCCATTGTGAAATGAGAAGCATGTTAGTGGCAAAGGGTAATGAATTCATTTAAGACTCAATGTGTTGCCTCGTGCTTTATGTATGCTTTGTATAGTGATGTCGCAGAGCAAGACACTAACCCCACCCCTACAGGAATTCTTTTGTTGACTGCACTGCACTGGAAATCTATGAGACGGTTTACAGACAAACTAGCAAGTCTGTTGCAGCTGGATTACTAGTAATCATCTCGAAAACAGCAACTCTACATCCTGAACAAGCCATTAGCAATAACAGTTTTAAAAGTATCCTTGGGCTTCTGGAAAATTGCAGATCATTAGTGCTAATTAAAGATGGTGCCTACTTCGGAAATACTTTCCTAAGAAAGTGACTTAATCTGACTAGCAAATCTAGTCTCCAGGGCGTCATACGAAGAGGGCTTTCATCGTGAGCACTATCCAGAATTCGTGTGGCAATATTTTTACCAGCATTCCGAAGGCAACAAACCAGGGCATGTCCACTGCAAATTCGTACCTGTAATTATCTGGTCATACATTCTAGGAGCAATATCACCGCATTTCATGTGGGTCTTGCGTTTGCAAACATCACATGGTACAGCTCTGTGGTTAATGGCGATAGTTCTTGAACACGCCAAACATTTTGGTTTCCCACTGATCATGTTACTCATTGGACAAAAAATTATCAGCCTTTTCCGAGCCACCATAACTTTGTGGCCTTAAAAATTATATAGCTCTGTAATTTATGTACAGATTTTTTAAAGAAAATTGGTAAATTCTCTTTGGTGACTACTAAACAAAAATATGTCAAACTAAAGAAAAGTCACTGTAGCTTTTAAGTTATTAGTGTCAAAAGGTAAATTAGGGTAATTTTGACCACCTTTTGGAATTTCATGTTATTCAGTGGCTGTTGATACAGTGTTGCACTAGATACTAAGTGTCTTTTCTGTGTTTCAGAGCTCACGTTATCATCAGCAGAAACCATTATTTTGGTATGGGTGGAAAGAACAACCATCAATAAGGTACACCCTATCAAGGACCTAAAACCAATTGCCAAAAATCTTAAACTGAAACTGCTCAGGACCAAAGACAAAACTGCTCACATCCGTGCTATTGCAAGTACCCTTTACCCTTTTACAACAGGGAAAGGTTAAGGTGAATGCTCCCTTAGGAAATATCACCAGAGATGATGTGGTTCTCAACAAAAAGCGACTGTTGCATTGCAAGTCAATGTCTATTGCAACTAGTACTGTGTCAGCTGACTTTATCACCTTAGACAAGGTGGTCACCTTAGACAAAGTGGTCAACCATGATCAGAAATGTTGAGCTAATCAAGGAACTTGATCCGATTGCCAGGATTCGCAAACTGAATCTGCTCAGGAAAGGAAGGACAAGATATATGTGTTGTTTAAAGCATCATGGCTGTGATGACTGTTCTGTTGAAAGCTGCTAGACTGAGGCTACATAGANCGTAGTTGCGTGGCCCGTGCAACGGAAATTTTCACGCTGTAGAAAGTTTCAGAAGTCGTACAACGATCATGATCATCTAAAATGTAAGGTTGGCGTTGTATACTAGACAATGTGAGGAAATTAAGGTGTGGAAATTAAAAGTGAAAGTCATGCATCGCGTATCGTATCAGCAATAAAAATTTACCATACCTTGGAAAGATCCGCACTAAAAATTCATCGGAGAGTGTTTGTTTCTTGTAGCCGTGCTAAAGGTTGCAATTTTGCGGGTTGTTAACATTTTGTTCGGAAACTTTCGTCGAGAAACTTTCCCAGTTGAACGGGCTACGCAACTATGGTGAGCGATGAGGAAAACTACGTCATGTAAGGAAACACGAGAGTCGCCCGGCAGCTTCTCTTCGCTGATTGGCCAGAAAAAATTTTTTCTGGCCAATCAGAAGCAGGCAATTCAAACGCTTCTGGAACTGGTTCGGTAAGAGTAAGTGCCCAGGGGCTCGTCTCGATCTTACAGTAAACTTTCACCACGAACATTTTATCGACCCGACTAACTGCCCCTGGGTCTCCGAGGATGGACTCCAACCCGAGCCATCTTGGTTCAAGCCCTATTCCTATGTACTTCATGCCGGAGAAACCTGGACAAGCTCTTGCTAAGATAGTACATGTATGCACACTTGACTTTACAGAATGTCCGTTTCATGAGGAAAGGTGCTGATAGAGTATATTCTGTCAAATGACATATTTTTCTTCTGAAACTGGTAAGCTCTGATCACTGTTTGAATTTGCTCACTGGAGTTTCTTTTAATGTTCTACTTTAACTTCCAGAAATGCGTTAGCTCGCCAACAAGATGTGAAAGATGTAGAATGTCTACCTTTTGATGTGGATGGGGATTGTGTCTTCAAAGTTCCATGAAAGCAACGAAAGATGGAAGACCTTGAAAACAGTGGGTAACATCAAACAGGGTAAGTGCTGGTTTGAATGTTATCTTGTTCGAAGAGATAACCATTGTATTTTTTCAATAAGCTGCCATGGCTCAGTGTCTATTTTATGTCGGCGTATTAATAATTGCCATCTGATATTTTTAATTTTTTATTGCATAAGATTGATTGATCCAGCCACATGCTCTTGGGCTGTGCTTCTTTCATTTTTAAATAGATGTTGCATATACTTAATTGTAAATGGGACCAAATGGTGCAATTTAATATTACAGTAATGCTGCAAAGCATACCTTTATTACCAAGGTGGATTCAATATTAGAGTAACTGCCATTGTGCTGGTCACGGGCAGAGAAAGGGTACCCCTGGAAGAAGGTGATGCAACAAGAAAGCCATAAAACTTTCAAGTTACGTATTTCCTTTACTATGATAATAATTATTGTTCATTCCATTACTGTATTTACTCGAATAAGCGCCGCATTTGGGACTAAAACGTTAATAAGTACCACCCTCGAGTAAGTGCCACATTGGGACCGCAGTGCTTACTTGAAAGATCCTGTATAACTAAAAAACACTACAAAGAAACTCAAAAACAGTATTAAAATAAAAAGTGAAAATCAAAAATAATTGAAGACACCATTAGCAAAGCAATTGAAAAGGGATACTAATGATGACAATCAAAACCCAGTTACGCTTGTTACGTAAAATGTTCATACAGGTAGAGAAAAAACACCATTAAATTCAAAGAAAAGATTTCTTTGTTGTGTCCAATAATATTGTTAAATAAGCGCCTTCCTCAAGTTAGGGCCGCCCTCGAATAAGTGGGGAAAAAATTCTTCAGCACCGTGGCCCTTGTTCGAGTAAATAAGGTATTTATTTATATTCCCAAAACCTCTTACAGGTAAGCAAATTAAACATCTAACCAAAATACATACTGATTTATTTTTATTTCGTGTTTTATTTATTTATTGTGCATAAATCCATATGTCAATATGTTTTTTATATATATTGTTATACAGTTGGATTCCATGGCGTCAGACGCATAGCATCTTGCAATGACACTTATAGATGCATAAATGCGAAGTGTCCATAATTGCTGTCTTACAGGAAAGAAAATAAGAACTTTAAGCAGAAATCAAAGGCAGATGTTGTGGTTGGCTGTTGTGGCTATAGTGCTATAGCTGTTCATGTGATGCCGAAAAAGTATGGGAGTTTGAGAACTCGCATGTCATAGTTTACCATAGTAGCACCCACACATGTGGAGCCAAACCTCCACTACCTGATGCCACACTCAAAGCTGAATTCAGCATCCAAGCCCAGGCAATTTCCATAAGAATGTTTGAGAAGCTCTTTGCATGATGGCAAAACCGTTGAAGAGGTATACAGCGAGATCAAAGGCCTCACTAACCTGAAAAAATTTCAGAGCATCATGCAGAAAGTCGTCAAAGAAATCTAGTAGTGGGCCTCTCCTTTGATGCTTTGGCCAAGATTAGCGAAGACATAGACAAATATCACCCTTACCTTGTTTGGAAAGTTAGAGATGGAAGATTGGATGGAAACAATTGTAAAGAAAAACTAGAGATAACTGTACAAATGAAACTGGGGAGCCAACACTCTTTAGAGGACTGCTTCCTTGATGCTGAGCATGACAGGGTAAAGAGCATGAAGACCATAAACCTCTCAGTGCTACATCCTACAATAAAAGAAATTGTGACCATTGCAAGCATGGAGTGTGAGACAGAGTCAACAGAAACCATGTGTGACTACTGGAAATGTCTCAATGAGGTATGTTGTTATTCAAGTTTCATTAGTGAGTTAACTTAAAAAGTGGTACCATGATCAAATATCAATTTCATGCATTTCAGAATGTAAACTAGTGGTTAAGGAAAGTAAAACACTGCTTATATTAAAAAGAAACTCTTTGCATTAAAAAAATATTCAAATTTATGCAAATTAGCTAGGCAAAGATGGCATACATCTCAACCAATGTGTATCAGAAATGCTTGATTCTTGTTTTTTTTGGCAATGACAATCTACCATGGCAGTTTTTACCATGGCAAGATACTAGGTGGCTATTCTTTGCGCTCCACTTTAATATTTCTCAGTGATACCTCATTTGCCTGATTTAGCAAGCTTACAATTGTGTTAGGTAGTCTACGTGACCCGGTTTTAATGTTCCGGGCTGAAATTCTCTAAAATACAGTCGACTCCCGATAACTTGAACCCTCGCTAACTCGAACCTCGTGTTAACTCGAACCAAAATCGATTTCCCCTGGATTTTCGTCATACTTTCACTGTAATTCTACCCTAGGTAACTCGAACCCCCGATAACTCGAACTCCCGCTAACTTGAACCAATTTTTGTTTCCCCTCAGGTCATTTTCTATATAATTTTACCCTCGATAACTCGAACCATGTTTTGAGCCCTTAAAAAGTCGGGAAAAAAGCCGTCTACTGGCGTCCGAAACATTGAATTTTGGATTTCCCATTAACGTGTTGTAGGAGTATAGTTTACTAATGGAGGCTGATGTTGATTGTTACAGGCTAACGTGAAGCAGCTTTACTTCTCAAAACAGTAAAACGCATGCTCTGGTTGGACTAAAAACTTGCCTTACTTTGCCATTTCGCCGGTGTTTCGCCATCGTTAAGTCCAGAAGGATTGTCAGAATAGAAAGCGAGAAATCGAGTAAATGCCACTCGAAGCTTGTCCATTCCTAAAGACTGCATACTTTCAATCACTGTTTGCCATGTGGCTATAGTTTTAACCAAACGAAGAAGGGAGAGAAGGCGGTGAACGTGAGCTTATTTACTGTCCGCCATGTTTTTGGAGAGTTTGTGGAAGGGATGGAATCTGGAATCCGAAATCCGGAATGC
>CALNXI010001573.1:49311-88597 GCA_942486025.1 Porites evermanni | reverse complement strand
ACAAGCAAAAAAAAAAAACGACCTAAGCAAACAACACAGTAAACAAGCTATTAGACAGGGGAAGTCGAGAAAAATTACAAAATGTTTGCCAACCCGGTTTTCATAACTCCAGGTAGATATATATATATATTTTGACGACGACTGCCGAAATATTGCACGCCATACAGTTTTATTTGCATGGCTCCCATGATTCAGTTTTGTCGTAAGATAGTCCTAAACTTCTCTTAACAACCTCTGGGGTGTTAGTGGTATCGGGTAAGACTTTCGTACATGTAAACAGCCTCGGCACTGCCTCAAGTTTATATTCTAGATAGAGGTTCAGTTCAGTTCATTTTCATTTTGCCAAAATATAATACAATACAGGAATACATATAGGAATTGTAAGTTGGCAAGGAAGGCCAGAAGAAACCAGAAGGCTTATGAAGCCTGGGCTCCCCAGGTCTTCTTAAGAAGCTTCGGTAAATATGTATCTTTGCTAGCAATGTAACAGTATTCAGTATTCAGCCTGATTAGATGTATGGCAGCAAGAGAAAATGACGGTGAATTAAGATTACAATAGAAAATTAATAAGAAATTACCTTGAACAGTCAATGTTGCTGATGAGGTCACGACTCCAAGAATATTTTTTGCCCTACACGAGTACACTCCTCCATCCTGTGATATCACATCTCTTATCACAAGGCCGCCACGTGATTGCGTGATTCGTTTGTCGGCGGGAAGACTGGAATTTTCTTTCAGCCACGTCACCAGAGGCACTGGATTTCCTTTAACCTCACACTGCAATGAGGCTATACCAGATTTGTTTACCACCATGGACATCGCAGGTGACACAATGGAAGGAGCTGAGATGGATTCACCAGGATCGCCCTTAGGTCCTTGAGGGCCCTGATCGCCTTTAGGTCCAGGAGGCCCCTGATCTCCCTGAGCACCTCTCAGTCCTTGTGGTCCCTGGGGGCCGGCTGGTCCGTTTTTGCCTGTTGGACCAGGCCTTCCTCGTCTTCCCCTGACTCCCTTTGGACAATGCGCCATACAGGCCAGGTTACTCATCGCCAGTTTAACTTCCCTTTTTATGTCCTCCCGTCTGATGATTTCGCTGACGTTTGTTTCCTCGTTTACTTTCAAGTTTCGTTTGTGACGTATGTCTATTTCTGCAACTGAGGAACAATTTATGATCGTTCAGTGAAATAATGTTTTGATCGATTCAATTGCCCCTTCTTACAGACTAAATTATGCAGTTGCATAATTGCAAAAAGAAAAGAAAAGAGAACATTCTAACCAACGGATACTGAAATGGAATAGCCACATTTACGCCTTGTCACGCGTAGGTTTCAGCCCTTCAAAAGAGAAAGGGAAATCTTCTCGACTTGTACCAAAACAGCTGAAACTGATACGCCAGAATGTCGCTTCTGCTCCGTATTATACAATTAAAAAATAAAGGCTTAGTAACTGAATCTCATAACTATTGAGGGCGTTGTTGCGGAATGCTTGAGGTTTTGACAGAAAGGTCCATTGTGAAGCAACAGAACTCTTGGCCTGCGAGAATCAGCGAACCAGTCGTAAAGTAACAAAAGTACTCACCTTTGCCAGTGTCACTACACAGCGCGGAGGCAATCGGTTTTTTTGTCTCCTTGCCTCGTAAGTGGACATTTTCTTCTTTCTGTTGAGTCAAGACTCGAAGCATTTTTCGATGAGCGTGAAGCTCGATCTCGACGTGGATCAATGCCATGAAGCAAACAGCAAAAGAGAAAACTATTGAAGAAAGAACCAGAGTGTTGTTGACCGAACGCTTCTTCGTTTCCATTTCGACAACACAGTCTTTTAAATGTGGTGATCAGGTTCCTTAAAGGTAGTAAAAACTCCTGCAACCAGACAGTTTAAACAACCTTGTACGCAGTTCCGGCTGTTGTTGTTTAAAAGGATGTTTCTGCAGACGAGTCGCGGTGAGACGACGCTACCCTCTGACCCTGCTTCCGCCGTTTAATACTCTGGCTGTTCTCCAAGTCGCTGAGAAGGTTTTATTGACTTTTTTGTAAACATGCTTAACGTTTGTATCCAATGAAATCATGGAGAATATTGATTACATGTACGATATTTAACGTGTATCGCATAAATACACTCAACTTGAACTTGTTTTCTTTTCACCTGTCAGTGTTATCCGTACCCGGAGTCGAGTTTGCCTGGATGGGTGTAAGACCGCTCTGGGTTGAGAGAGCGACAAACATGGCATCTAGGGTAGTGTTTCCTGCGTGGTAGGCGTTCGAAAGGGAAGCGAAGCGGGAGGGGAATTTCACGCAGGCTACGATAGTGTCAACCAACAACCTGTCGTAAAACAACATGAGAAGGAATCAAGCAGGCACGCATGCAACTGAAAGGGCTTTTAATAAGCGAACTAAATGGTCTAAATAGTCGACCGTTGGACTATCTTTAACCAGCTACTGCATTCATAACATCCCCCATCTTGGAGATATCCCTTTGTTACAAAGGCTACGAGGTAAAGTCTGAACCAAACTAAAACGATAGATTGGTAGAACAATTATCTACGAAAATTACTTATAGGGCGACTGAAACACACCCTTTGTTCGCATACAGTATTCGTTAATTTTACTCCATTTTCACTGTACGTACATCAAACTTGCCCATAATTTGTTGAGGTGTTTTTAGGAAAAGGAAAAAAAAAGACATTTTAAAACGAGGGAGGGGAGGGAGTGCGCTTATTAAGGCATAATCGGCAATGGAGGAGAGGGGTGGGAACCCTTTCGAGTATCTCACTACCGGTAAGTTCATTTCTTCTCCGGGCCTTTTAAGTTACAAAAATAAATGAGAGCTGACAGTTACCATTTTGAAGTTTTTTTTATTTAAAAAGCCAGTGGAACATGATGGACCGTTTCCCATTCTGACGCAATCTACGATCTATAATCTGAGGGAAGCACACAAATATGGCAAATATGGAACTGTTTACTTACAGGGCAGTTTTCTTTGCAACAATTTGCTGCACGACCTTATCTTTTTTAACAACAATAACTTCCAAAGTATCTCAAACGTTTTAAGGAAATCTCATGCCTGGCCATAACACTTAAGCTTTCCTAATGTATGATATCCTTCTTCACCTGGGCTATCAAAGTCTGATAGTCTGATTTGTGACACAGGAAGAACAGATTTGTCCGTCAGTAGACCGCTGTCCTCTTTCCAGCCACTGTTACCATCGCGACAATTACACTTTCTACCATTTGAGCAAGAGTTTGTTACTCCGCATGCGCATGTGTTGGCTGATCCACCAGCGCCTCCCCAGTAGTTCATTTTCCTTCCATCACGTGACACCCACCAGGCAAGCGACTCCTGTACAAAGCCTACATGACTGTTGCACTCAAACTTGATAAATTGTTCACAGTTCTGTGACACTCGAGTGAGTGCTGCTAGCTGAGCGGTGCTAACTCCATTGTAAGTCACATCTTTACTGTAACAACCAGGATTAGAAAACGTGCATCCAGGAATGTTACCAACATATGTTCTACTCTCGCTGTCGTGACTTATGACTGTCACGCCAACTCCGCCCTTGTCACTCATATCACAATACACACTAAAAGGTGCCACGCCTCCTTTACCATCAGGGTCAATAATATAATTACCTGATAAACTTCTGCTTCGGCTTATTTTTATACTGCTACAGGACACGGCTTTGTGCACTTCAACAGCACACGATGCCTTAATTGTTCGTTGATAATTTTTTGCTACACATGTATACGATCCAGCATCATTTGTGGTCACCTTTGTAAGGAAAAAAGTACCGTTTGGAAAAGTAACGTGGTTTTGTGGAAGATTTTTGTTGGCCCTTTTCCAGGTAATTTCTGTGGAGCCCTGGGCTTTGCAATTTAGTATCAGGCTGTTAGACTCTAATGCGACAGCCTTTTTGGGAGGTGTGATGGTAAATTTGAGCCTTTCAATCACTGTTACTACGGCGATAGCGGAGTCCTCTCCAAGGAGATTCCTTGCAGAGCATAAGTAAGCCCCCATATCTTCTTTAGTTACACTAAATATGGTCATGTTCCCATCGATCACTGTAGTCTTTCCTCTTAGCAAGTGGCCAACAAAAGCTTTTCGCCACGATACTGTTGGCACCGGCAGACCGGTAGCTTTGCATATCAGATTCACGTTTTCTCCTTCTTCAATAATAACTGAGGAGGGCTTTTGTCGGATCAAGACCGAAACTGAAAAAAAAAAACAGAGACAAAAAAAATTGCACACCAACAAACTTTAATGCACTCACGAAGAATTTCCTCTAAGTTAACCTAGCACATTTTCGATCACTTTCAAATTCATGAGCGACTTTTTCCGTTCCGTTTAGTGTAGCCAGTGTAAAGCAACCGCACCCCTCCCCTATAGTTATTGGCTTTCAGAGCTGGATTGCATTGGTAACAAAGTCGAAGTTAGATTTGTAGTCAAAAGTGAAATCTGATGATATAAAAAGAGCACCCCGATTTCGCTTGCAACTCTGTCGACTTCGTCAGCGGAAGATGAAGAACTAGACCAACTAAAAGCGTGGAAACGAGAAGGACCACAATGAAAAATACAGTATGCCAGTGTATGCCTTTTAACCCCAACAAATTAAGATCGTGTTGTTGTAACATTGGGAATTGGTTTCTTTTTTTTTTTTTTTTCCTGCTGGGACTCATTTTCAGAAGCTCGTAACTCGACAGAGTCCAATCTCTTTCCCAGGCTTCTCTCCTAACCGCCCCTTTCGGGGTTTGTGTGAGAGAGAGTCCCTGGTTGGGTCTGGTCCAGAATCGGGAGATATACAAATAAACGATTTGGGGGAGGAGCAGATAAGTGCGAGATTTGTCTCTACTCAACGTAGCCAGGTCAGTGGAAAGTGTCGCAATGAAACTGTGTACCTGACCTTGTTTTAAAAGGTCATGTTTTTTATAACGGAAAAGTCAAGACAAAATCTCGAACGCCAAAAACAATGTACAAAATCCTCTCCTCTCCTCTCGCTTCTAATTAAGGACGGGAAGAAGAGAACCCTGGGAACGATGTTGGACGGAGTCATAATAAGTGCGAGGAGAGAGAAGAAAATCATGGTAACATCCTGAATCTTGAGATTGCCATTCCGTTGAGCTTTTAATAGAGACCTTAAGATTCGTGGATCGGACGAGAACGACTTCGAATACGAGATTTGACTAAAAGTGGTTTCGCGTATTTTCAAAAATAGACATCCCGGAAAGCTTCGTGGTACTTTTTTGCGCTAAAAAGTTGGTTCTGTTATCTTTATTGAAGGAGGTTAAGACCTCTCCCGGTTGCATAATGACCAAACTTCTAACAACTGAATTCTTGTTTCCTTCACTACGACATTCTCGCTAGAACACGTACTAGAATGATGACGGCTATCACGTTTTTCCACGAAAATGACGTTGTTTTTCGCTCGAGCACTAATTAGTATTGGGAAAATCTTGAACTCGTATAGTCGTACTTGTCTTTAGTTAGTATCTAAATGTCTCTTTGACGCCACTGACGACTCCAATGTTTGATTGACCTCTAGGTTATCATATTGAGGTATCTTACCACCGGCCGACCACAACTCTGACTAGGTTTCTAGTGAAAACTAGGGCTTAGACCTGCAACACGTACTATCATCTGTCAAGAAGAGAGATTTCTGAGTAAACCAGTGGCGGATCCAGACCTTCAGATAAGGGGGTGAAGGGGGTGGTCATACAGACCCTGAGATAAGGGGGGGGGGGGGGGGGGGTCCAAAAAATTCTTTAGTTTGGTCTAAAAACAAGGGGGGGAGCCCCCCCGGATCCGCCACCTTAAACTCAAAACCCACACCCGCCGCCAATGTCCAAGGGCAGAATTTGAGGGGAATTAATGCTTAAATTGGAGTTCCCTCCACACCCCCCCCAAACACTGGCTCTAGGTTTTAAGAAAAAAAGAGGGAATAAGCCCGCACACAGCTACAACATCTGGAAAAAAGGAAGTTTTCGAGATAAACCGGGGGGGGAACCAACCCTTAAGAAAGGGGGGGGGGGGGGGGGGTAAAACAAGCCCGGGGAAGAGGGGGGGGGGGGGTGGCGGTCTCAAAAAATTCTTCAGTTTGGTCTAAAACTAAGGAGGGGAGCTCCCCTGGATCCGCCACTGTAAACTGCAAACCTAACACCGCTGCCAATGTCCAAGGACAAATTTATGGGCGAATTAATGCTTAAAAAGAAATATATCTTAATTACAAAAGGAAGAAGTCGACTACGGAAATATTGATAGGCCATACAGTTTTTTTTTTTTCGCATTGTTCCCATGGCTCAATTTTGTCGTGTGATAATCCTACTCCGTTTCTTAACCGTTGGTGGTATCGGGTACAAGATTCGCGCGTGTAAACAACTCCAAGTGCACGTGTATATCATAGAACTTTTAAGTTCTTCGGAAGCTAGCTTCGAATATGTGCCTTTGTTAGCAATGTAACAGAATTCACCTTGTTTAGATGTATGATCATGACAGCAAGAGAAAATGACGGTGAATTAAAGCTTCAATGAAAAATTAATAAGAAATTACCTTGAACAGTCAATGTGGCTGATGAGGACACGATTCCAAGAATATTTTTTCCCCTACACGTGTACACTCCTCCATCTTGTGACGTCACATCTCTTATCATAAGGCCACCACGTGATTGCACGGTTCGTTTGTCGGCGGGAAGACTGGAATTTTCTTTCAGCCACGTGACCTGGGGCACTGGATTTCCTTTAACCTCGCACTGCAACGAGGCTATACCAGTTTCGTTTACTACCATGGACATCGGAGGTGACACAAACCAAGGAGCAGAGATGGATTGACCAGGATCGCCCTTGGGTCCTTGAGGGCCTTGATTGCCTCTAAGTCCAGGAGGCCCCTGATCTCCTTGAGGACCTCTCGGTCCACGTGGTCCCTGGGGCCCAGCTGGACCATGTTTGCCTGGGGGACCTGGCCTTCCTCGTCTTCCCCTGACTCCCTTTGGGCAATGCGCCATGCAGGCCAGGTTACTCATCGCCAGTTTAACTTCCCTTTTTATGTCCTCTCTACTAATGATCTCACTGACGTTTGATTTCTTGTTTACATTTTTGGCGTTGCGTTTGTGACGAATTTGTATTTCTGCAACTGAGGGATAATTTATGTCACTCTTATGATCTCCCAGTGAAAAAATGTTTTGGTCGGCTCAATTACCCCCTTGTAACAAACTAAATTTTGCAGTAACATAATGGCTTACAACACTGGTTCAAGACAAACTTTATCTATTTTGGACTGCATGCCATATATTTTCATGGACTAAAAAGAAAAGAAAAGAACATTCTAATCAGCAAATACTGAAATTGAATCGCCATATCATACGCTTTGTCACGGCGTTAGGTTTCAGCCCTTCAGAAGAGAAAGGGAAATCTTCTCGACCTGCATGTACCAAACTAGCTGAAAGCGAAACGCCAGAATGTCGGTTCTGATCAGTATTATTTACAATTAAAAAAATTAGTTCTTTTTAGAGTCAAAAAAATAACAGCTTAGTTTCGGAATCTAACTATTGAGGGCGTTATTGCGGAATGCTTAAAGTTCTGACAAAAAGGTCCATTATGAAGCAACAGTTCGATTTCTAAGCCTACGAGAATCGAACCAGTAAACCAAAGCACTCACCTTTACCAGTCTCACTACACAGCGCGGAGGCAATCGATTTATCGTTCACATTGCCTCGTGAGTGGATACTTTCTTCTCTCTGTTGAGTCAAGACTTGAAGAATTTTTCGATGAGCGTGAAGCTCGATCTCGACGTGAATCAATGCCACGAAGCAGGCAGCAAAAGATAAAACTATCGACGAAAACACTAGAGGGTTGTTGATCGGTCGCTTCTTCGTTTCCATTTCAACAACACAGTCAATTGTGGTTATCAGGGGACTTAATTATAAAGCCAGTCAAAACTTGTAGCCAGACAATTGACCCGAAACTAACTATTGAACGCAGTTACGGCTGTTGTAGTTTAAAAGGATGTTTTTTTTAGACGAAACGTGCCTAGGGCCCTCTCTCTGACCCTGTTTCCGGCTTTTAATACTGGCTGTCTTTCAAGTGGCTGAAGAGGTCTTTTGTGTAAACATGCTTAACCTTTTTATCCAATGAACTAAAGGAGGATAAACATTAACCATAAAGGACTGCAAAGGACCGCATGTTTCAAACGAATATGCCGAACAACGTAGGATCTATAAACAGTACAAAGACCTGATCAGCAAAAATAATAATGTAGACATATTAAATTCTGCAAGCAGAATACTGCAATGCTGTGAAAATTAACTCTGCAAGACATCAACACGACACCGAAAGAACTCAGAACAGAGCGGGATTGTAGCCACAGACAGCTGCGGTTTCGCCCTTTTTGGAGCTCGTCAGTATGGCGCAACAATCAGAGAAAACTATGACACAGGGTCCAGAGGAGTTTCGTGTGAATAAATGAATTACTTACCTTGAAAAATGTCTAGACCTGTCGCTTAGCACGATTAATTATATATTTTAGCCCAATGGGATCTTTATAAATCTACTGTAAACGATTTCTTCGCTTTATCTGACCAAGAATCAATAACCGCAAGCCATATCCTCGCTGGCGCACGGCACGTCGCCCGAAGGGTAACGAAACCGTAACGCGATTTTTTCAGAGGTTTTCGACGGGTTTTGATGTTCTAACGACAAACACATCTCCTCTGGACCCTGTGGTTGATGTCTCGCAGGGAAAATAAAAAGGGCGACACAGCTGTCTATGGCTCGAGTATGCAATTGAAAGGGCTGTTAAGCGAACTATATAAAATAGTCTAAATAGTCTACCGTTGGACTGTTAACCAGCTACTGCACTCATAACATCCCCGAATATCATCTTGAAAATATCCCTTCGTTAAAAAGACTACAAAGTAAAGTCTGAAACAAACTAAAACGATAGATTGATAGAAACAGAGCAAAAATCTGATAAACAACGAAAATTATTTAACGGAACACACTCTTTGTTCGCATTGAGTATTCGTTAGTTTTACCCCATTTTCACTTTACATCAAACGTGTCCATAATTTGTTAAGATGGGCCCACGAAAAAGAAGAAGCAAAATAAATAAGTAAATAAATAAATTAACTGATTATTTAAAATATAACGAGGGGAGGGTTTCACTTACTCAGGCATAATCGGGAATGTAGGGTAGGGTGGGGACGTTTTCTACTCTTTCACTAGCGGTAAGTTTTTTTCTTGGCCTTTAAAAGTTTCACAACCGCGGCAGGATTATTAACCGCGGCAGGATTAGCTCAGTCGGTAGAGCGCTTGACCGCAGAGCGGGAGGTCGCGGGTTCGATTCCCGGGGCCGGACCAATACTCACGGTCTTAAAATAACTGAGAAATGAAGGTACTCCCTTTGCCCTGCAGGCGGCTGAACCTTCGCGTGGCTCGGATGATCACGTAAAATGGCGGTCCCGTCTCTATTAGGGGACGCAAAATATAGTGTCCCAATTAGCACTTTCGTGCTAAATACATTAACACTCAAATAAAGTGCATAAGTGCATATTTTAGTTTAGTTTAGTTCAGTTTAGTTCATTTATCTGCCAGGAAAAATTAAGACATTCAATACATTGCATGCATAAAAAACTACGGGTTGAAGGTCTAAGGTGATGTAAATTATATTAGTAAAGTATTATAAGTATTTTTCTGGCGAGGAAGCTCAAATTTAAATCGAAGAGGCTTATTACTATCAGCTCCCTCTCTTAATTGATTAAGACTATATGTAATAAACGACAAACGAAATTATGTTGAAATATAAATATATAACTTAGAATAAAAAGCAAAGCAAAACACACTAAAAGGACAAAAAGCAGCAAAAGCAACAAACAACAAAATAAAATAAAATCTACATGTGAAGAATCAGCTGACGAGAAATGCTTTCAGTCTAGATTTTAAAAGAGAGGTAGACGTAGCACTGTGTAAATTGCGATTTAGTGTATTGAAAAAATTTGGAATCCTGAAATCTTACACCAAAATACATACAGCTGACCTTCATAATTTTGTTACTGGAACGGCTTGGAAACTAAAATTTCGAGGACTTTTTTGGGCTTTTATCATTTAGGGCATGAATTTTGCGTCATTTCAGGCCAATTTCATGCCCGGCATGGCGGGCATGCCAAACTCAATGCAACTGGCTTCACGACCGGCATGCCCGGCATGCCAAACCCAATGCATGTTACCCGTAACAATCCCAGAAACTATTGCGGGACACATTTCGGTTCCAGTCCCCTTCTCGTTACTAAAGTGGCGAATGGTAAAGTCTATTTGCCCGAAATTTCGGTTTGCAACACAAACCTTCGTCGGAGGCTAAGATTGAAAAATGAATACAGATAAAAACGTTACATATGCGAAATTTAAATATACAGCAAGCAGGAAATAATCGGCTAATGAAAAAGATAAATGTCACTAATTTATACCAGCTCATGATCAGGAGCCCATAACCCGGAGAGAGCAACTCGCATACCAGCCGTCACGACGTTTTCAAGGATCGGTTTATTTTGAGATACATTTTAAAGTTCTTTTTCCCTCGAAAACGGAAGGTTTGCCCCGTTCATGAGCGCATTATTAGGAGTATAAGGTATGACAAAGGAAAACTAAACGTCATTTTCAAGTCTTTTGGTTTTGCTGAGTGATTTGTGGGACCCAAAAGATATTCTAAATTCGCGCCAAAATCGTTCTAAAAATAAACTAAAACTAAATTATCACAGGAGCCTGATTATCACTATTTTTTTGGTGGCGGTTCTATTTCCGCTTTTATTATCAAGATATACAGTCTCAGTACACAAAAAATACATGCACTATTATTTGTCATTTTGCACATCTTCCATAATACATCTTGTTCGCCCCCCTAAAATTTGCATATTTACTCGAATAAGCATCACCCTTGCATAAGACCCACATCTGGGACAAGAAAAGTTTACAAGCGCCGCCCCCGAATAAGCGCCGCGGCAATAATATGATGAAATCCAAAGACGTCAATTCTGTTAGTCTTATACGGAAATCCAGTCAAACCCCGTTAATGGGGCCCTTCAAGGGGCCAGAGAAAGTGTCCTTATTAAGTGGGTTAAATTAAGAGAAAATCTAGGGGCTTTCTTTCCCCAGGGACAAAGCAAACTGTCCGTAAATAATGAGGTGTCCGTATATTAAGTGGGTGTACGTATTAAGCGGGGTTTGACCGTAATAATACCATAGTTTAAACAGTTCTTGTTTTGCGTCCAGCTTTCAGAGAAATAAACGCTGCCCTCAAATAAGAGCCGCATTTTACCATAGAAATATTTAATAAGCGCCGCGGCGTTTTTCGAGAGAAAAACGGTAAGCATTATTTTCAGTTTCTCTTTGGACGAGTGTAATACCCAGGAGAAATTAAAAACAAAGGCTATGCAAATTTTTTTTTGGGGGGGGGGGGGGCGGGGGGGGGGCAAAAAAGGGGTACTGTAGAAAAAGCGCAACTGGGGAATACGGGTTCCTTTACCCGGTATTCCCGCTCCTTTTACAGGAAAATCTGGTTTCCCGCCCTTTTTTCATCGCTTTCTCGAATCTCGTTTTCTATTTAAAAGACTAATTAATGCAAAGTCTAATCAAATGTAAGATGTAGATCGGCCTTGTCTATTGATTGATATTTAGAATTTATGCTCGTGATAAGGCCATTGCACAAAATAAATAGCTTTTTATTCCTAAGAATGACCAAAGAGCTTGATATGACAGCATCATAGGTCGTCCTACACGTGTGCGCACCAACATCAAAACGCTACTAGTACCTTGGAGCTTCCCGTTTCCAAGGATAAATAAGTCAAATTCATATTCGATTCAAATATGCATCTTGTGTTCTCAAGGAAAAAATATTAACGCCAATACCTCCCTTTAGCATTCTAGCAATAGTGACCTCGCGGTTTTCTCTTAGGCTATTATTCCTTGTGGTTTCCTCTAACGCCTTGAACCTTTTTAACTGCTTCTGGAATTCTCCCGTCTACAGCTCTTTATGTTCGTTGTGTAGCGAAACATTACATCGTTTTTGGATCGCTGCGTTGCTTACGGGGCCGGCTAGCCTTTTCAAGAATTTCAGTTAGTGGAGAGTGGCGCGAAGTATAGAGAGCAGAGTAAAATAGAAGGGGAAAGTGAAGAAACAGTAAGTTAGAGTGAGAGAGAAGGATTTCTTCCTCCTCTGTCCCTATACTCACACCCTCTTTTTTTCTGCTCATTTTTTTTTTTTGGCCCGTTTCCTTACCTAAACGCTGAAAAAGGTTACCTCCCGGCTTGTGCTGGAAGACTCGCCTGTGGCCGCACGAAAGAGAGAAATCAAAACTTAATGAGGAGGGGAGAGATCACTGTTTTGCCATGTTCAAACTTATACTGATGAAATGAGAAGCCCTTCAATAACTCTAAAGAGCTTTGCCAATTACGAACCAGGCATCGAGAGATAAAGAGGCCTTTATCCATTGCTTCTAGCCATTCATCTGTAACTGATAAGGATGGTTTCGCAGGAGTGGTTAGCTCCAAAACCAATTACTAGTGCTTACCGAAAGGAAGGTGATTACAAGACTTTTTCGTTAGAGTCAAAGTTTAAGAGACATGTGAGCGGCTGTCTTAGGTAAGAAGAAGGTTTGATTAAAAAGGGTCTATAATAACAAAAACCAAAAAGAATCAAAAACCACCGAAATATTCATGAAGTATACGAAAGGATTTCAATTATAAAATTAAAGGTAACCGTACAGTATGTTGTCCAGTATCCGGACGGTACCAGTATCCGGACACTTGAAACAAAAACTCAATTTTTGAGGCGCCCTTTTCAGTTCTCGGTAAACGAAGTATTTCGAATGAAAGCTGAACATTTCAGCTTTAAGATGAAAGTTTTGGCGATTTCAAAGCTTGCGAAACAGTCGCAGAAGACGCCGTTCTGTTCANTACAGTATGTTGCCCAGTATCCGGACGGTACCAGTATCCGGACACTTGAAACAAAAACTCAATTTTTGAGGCGCCCTTTTCAGTTCTCGGTAAACGAAGTATTTCGAATGAAAGCTAAACATTTCAGCTTTAAGATGAAAGTTTTGGCGATTTCAAAGCTTGCGAAACAGTCGCAGAAGACGCCGTTCTGTTCAGGTGAGTAAACTTTTCATGGCTAATATTTGCGCTGTTTACTGCGCAGTAAAATCAGTGCTGCTCAGAAAAGGTAGGGTAATGTGTGATATTTTCAAAGAAAATGTTTTATTTTTATATTGAAGATACTTAAGGAAGTCAGGTTTTCAGAAAGTTTCTTAATTCTTCCTGAAATTCGATTTGTTTGGAATAACGGAGGCCAGAAACATTCACTAAGTTTTGATGTCATGAGCCCAGTATCCGGACAGTTTTTTCTTTGCTGTACAGAATCGATGAATTAGCTGTGTACATTGTCCGGATAAGATTGATTTCATATCAGTAACTATAATTAACGCTTAGGATATATGATACAGTCGTAAAATGTAATTCTACTCAACTCCGTATGGAAATTTTCTTCACTCATTCAGAGGCGACTCGATTTCGTGTGCACGGTTTGTTTCGCGTGACTGCATTTTCTATATATAACTGAAAGCGTCTGAGTTGAACCTGGAATTCTCATACTTTTCCCGATTGTGACTGCTAGAATGGGGTTGCAACGGTCTGAAAAATGTCACAAAGGGATTGAGAGATGTGAAAGAAGGAGGAATTAGTGCTAGAAAAGCAGGCTTATTGTGGGGACTGAGCATGAAGAAATAGACAGTGCAGGTCAGACTAAATAGGAGAGTGACCTTTGACCGTCCGGTTGAGGTCCCTTCCCCAAGCTTTTTTTTAAAATAAAAAATGAAGAAAGAAAGTCGTTTGCAGATTGGCTAATTGAGCTTGCAAACTGCGGCTTCGGCATGTCCACGGATGCCTTCCTTGAATCAGTGAAAAAGTTCCTAGACAAGGAAGTAAGAATTATACCATTTTTAAAACAGCCGCTCGGTTCCCCACCATACCCCAGTCATTTGTTATGTTTTATTTCACGATGCTAGGTTATGTTTTTGGAATCGATTGCCGGACTACTTTGCAAGTGCAAGAAAAGCTTATAAGTCGCTTGCCTGTCGAAATTTATGTACAATTACGTTGTTATTGTTGTGTCCGGATACTGGGCCAGCTGTCCGGATACTGGGCAACATAGGAGCTCTGCAAAAATATTAATTTCGCGATGGAAACAAAGGCAAAAAAGTTAAACTGTCTTTCGTCATATTAAGGACTAGATAGATTTTCTCTGGGCCAAATTTCAGAGCTCTTTGCGATTAACAAAGGAAAGTTATTGAAATCTTAAACTGAAGTGTCCGGATACTGGGCAACATACTGTAACCGTCCAAGTCTTTCCGGCTACGGAAACATAAAAAGTCTTGTAATAACTTCCCTCGTTCAGTAATTTTAATTGTTAAAACAATTAATGAATGAGGCTGAGTATCTTATGGAGAATCATGGAGATCTTTCCAATAACACTAAAAAACATTACAATTAAACTTATTTGAACAAGTTAATTATTTGTTCTTGTTCGAAATACTGATTGATGACCAAACACCTTCTTGCAACTTTTCATTTTATCAGACTTTATTTTTCTAACTTCACATTTCACTTTCAAAATTGCGTTTTTGGGTTCTTTAACACATGGAACTGTTTGCTCGCAGGACATTTTCCGTTGCTACATTTAGCTGCATGACTTTTCACAACCCTAAATTATCTTAAAACATGATATCTAAAGAATTCTTATGCCAGGCCATAACACTTGAGTTTTCCTAATGTATGATATCCTTCTTCACCTGAATCATCCAGGTCCGCCAATCTGATCTGTGACACAGGCAATGCAGACTTGTCCGTCAGTAAACCACTATCTTCTTTCCACCTACCGTAACGGCCGGGACAATTACACTTTTTTCCACTTGAGCAAGAATTTGTCACTCCGCATGCGCACATGTTGGCTGATCCACCAGCTCCTCCCCAGTAGTTCATCTTCCTTCCATCACGTGACACCCACCAGGCAACCGACTCCTGTACAAAGGATACATCATTGTAGCACTCAAATTTGATAAACTGTTCACAGTTCCGTGAAATTCTAGTTAGGGCTGATAGCTGAGCTATGTTGACTCCATTGTAAGTTACATCTTTTCTGTAACACCCAGGTTTATTCCACTCACATCCAGGGATGTTACCGACATATGTTCGTCTCTCGCTGTCGTGACTTATGACTGTCACGCCAACTCCACCCTTGTCACTCATATCACAATACACACTGAACGGAGCCACGCCTCCTTTGCCATCAGGGTCAATAATATAATTACCTGAGGAACTTCCACTGCGGCCTGATTTTATACTACTACAGGACACGCGTTTGAGCACTTCAACAGTAGATGACGCAGTTATTGTCCGTTGATAATTTTTCGCTACACATGTGTAGGATCCAGCGTCATTTGTGGTCACCTTCTTGACAAACAAAGTTCCGTTTGAAAAAATGGTGTGGTTTTGAGGAGGATTTTTGTTGGCCCGTTTCCAGGTAATTTCTAGGGCTCCCTGGGCTTTGCAATTTAGAATCAGGCTGGTAGACTGGAATGCGACAACCTTAATGGGAGGGGTAATTGTAAATCTGAGCCTGTCAATCACTGTTACTACGGAGAAAGCGGATTTTTCTCCAAGGAGATTCTTTACTGTGCATACGTAAGTCCCTCTATCCTCTTTAGTTACCCTTAGTATAGTCATGTTTCCATCGATCACCGTAGTCTTTCCTCTTGGCAAGTGACCAAATGCTTTTCGCCACGTCACCGTTGGCATCGGCAGACCAGAAGCTTTGCATTCTAGGTTCACGTTTTCTCCTTCTTCAACGATCACTGAGGAAGGCTTTTGTCGGATCAAGGCCGCAACTGAAAATAACAGACACAAAAGAAAAGTGCTTGCCAACAAACGTTAATCACCCTTGAGGAATTTCCACTTAATCAATTACTTTCAAGTACTTGACCTATTTTTTTTGTGTTCGGTGTTTGATTTTTCGGCCAGTGTAAAGCAACCGCACCCTTAAGAAGTGGAGCCTATAGTTATCTTTTAGGGCTGGATTTCATTTGTGACAGAATCGAAGTTAGAGTTGTAATCAAAATTGCAATGTAATAATGTAATAGAAAGAGCGCTCCAATTTCGCTTGCAACTCCGTCGATTTCGAGATCTTGAAAACCCCAATAAAGTTATTGTTGGTGTTGTTGTTGTTGTTGTTGTAGCATTGGGAAAGGTTTCTTTTTACGTCTCTGCTTGGGACTTGTTTTCAGAAAATCCTAACTCGACGGAGTCCAACCTCCTTCCCAGGATTCTCTACTAACGGTCCCTACGGAGTCTCCAGAATCTGGAGATTACAAGTAAATGATTTGGGGGAGGGGCAGATCAGTGCGAGATTTGTCTCTACTGAACATAACCTGGTGAGTGGAAAGTGTGGCCATGAAACAGTGTGCACCTGACGGAGTCTTTCCTCTCCTCTCCACTCGCTCCGTAGGGATGCGAAAAAGAGGACACTGAGAATGAGGTTGTACGGAATCATAATACGTGCGACGAGAAATAATAAAATGGAAACATATATTCTGATTTTTGCAATCGCAATTCCGTTGGACTTACAATGACTCCGCCTACAACTCCGAGTTTTCGATTGACTTTAGGTCATAAGGTGTTCACCACCCCGACTACGACTCTGACTAGCTAAGTTGCTAAGTACTAAAAACTAGAGTTTAGACTCTCAATACATTCTATCATCTCTCAAGAAGAGAGAATCTTGTTGGCTTAGAAACTTTGTTCTTTGTTTAACTGCAAACTCGACACGGCTGCCGATATCTAAAGACAAACTTATAAAGTAAGTGCTTAAAAAGAAATATATCTTGAAGACGACTGCGGAAATATGATGCAAGCCATATAGTCTTATTTGCATTGTTCCCATGATTCAATTTTGTCGTAAGATATTCCTAAACCTCTCTGGGATGTTAGTGGTATCGGCCAAGACTTTCGTGCATATAAACAGTCTCGCCTGTATATATATCTTAGATAGAGCTTCTAAGTTAATCAGAAGCTTCGATAAATATGTATCTTTGTTAAGAATGTAACAGTATTCAGCTTGATTAGATGTATGATAGCAAGGGAAAATGACGGTGAACGCGTTACGGTGAATTAAGACTACAATGGAAAATTAATAGGAAATTACCTTGAACAGTCAATGTGGCTGATGCGGTCACGACTCCAAGAATATTTTTTGCCCTACACGAGTACACTCCTCCATCTTGTGACATCACTTCTCCTATCACAAGGCCACCACGTGATTGCATGATTCGTTTGTCCGCGGGAAGACTGGAATTTTCTTTCAACCACGTGATCTGAGGCACTGGATTTCCTTTAACCTCACACTGCAATGAGGCTATACCAGTTTCGTTCACCACCATGGACATCGGAGGTGACAAAATTGAAGGAGCTGAGATGGATTGACCAGGATCGCCCTTGGGTCCTTGAGGGCCTTGATCGCCTCTAGGTCCAGAAGGCCCCTGATCTCCTTGAGGTCCACTTGGTCCTTGTGGTCCCTGGGGGCCGGCTGGTCCGTGTTTGCCTGTTGGACCTGGCCTTCCTGCAGAAGGGGACTGAGGGAACCCTGTTACACGGTACGTCCGGTCCAATGAGTAGCGGTCAAATTGAAGGGAAAAATACAGGAGAGATGATTACTAGAGTGACTGCAAACTAAAGAACAAATGTAAAAAGGCGTTGCGTTTGTGACGATCGTGTATTTCTGCAACTAAGGGATAATTTATGCCACTCTCGTGATCTCTCAGTGAAAGAATGTTTTGGTCGATTAATTATCCCCTGTAACAAACTAAATTATGCAGTAACATAATAGACTACGAGCAGTCCCCATTTTCCCTCAGGGATAGTAGACCGAGCGAAACGCGAGCGCGCGTGAACTCTCTCTCAGCCGCGTCTCACCTTTCTCGCGTGGAGTGATTTTCACGCGCGCTCGCGTTTCGCTTGCTCTACTATCACTGACGAAAAATGGGCACTGCTCGTGGTCTAGTAACATAATAGCTTATAATACTGGTTCAAGACAAACTTTATCTATTCTGAACTGCATGCCATATATTTTCATGGACTTAAAAGAAAAGAAAAGAATATTCCAGCGAACAAATACTGAAATTGCCATATTAAATGCTTTGTCACGGCGTTAGGTTTAAGCCTTTCAGAAGAGAAAGGGAAATCTTCCCGACTTGTACAAAGCAGTTGAAACCGATACGCCAAAATATCGTTTCTGATCAGTATTACATTCAATTAAAAAATTAGTTCCTTTTTACTTTTACTAAAACATAATCTTACTATTGAGGGCGTTGTTGCGCAATGCTTAAAGTTTTGACAAAAAGGTCCATTGTGAAGCAACAGTTCGAACTCTAAGCCTGCGAGAATCGAACCACTAAACCAAAGCACTCACCTTTACCAGTGTCACTACACAGCGCGGAGGCAATCGATCCATCGTTCACAATGCCTCGTGAGTGGATACTTTCTTCTCTCTGTTGAGTCAAGACTTGAAGCATTTTCCGATGAGCGTGAAGCTCGATCTCGACGTGAATCAATGCCACGAAACAGGCAGCAAAAGATAAAACTATCGACGAAAACACTAGAGGGTTGTTGATCGGTCGCTTCTTCGTTTCCATTTCAACAACACAGTCAATTGTGGTTATCAGGGGGCTTAAAGCCAGTCATAAATTGTAGCCAGACAGCTGATGAACTGAAACTAACTCTTGAACGCAGTTACGGCTGTTGTAGTTAAAGGATGCTTTTGCAGACGAGTCGTGCTTAGGGCCCTCTTTCTGACCCTGTTTCCGGCTTTTAATACTGGCTGTCTTCCAAGTGGCTGAGCAGGCCTTTTGTGTAAACATGCTTAACCCTTTTATCCATTGAACTAAAGGAGGATATTCACTAATACTCATACGATATCTAACCTATATCACATTTATCATGCTGAACTTAAACTTTTTTGTTTCATTTGTCAGTGTTGTAACTCAGAGTCGAGTTTGCTGGGTTAGGTATTAGACCGCTCTGGGTATAGAGAGTACTAAAGTAGGGCATCTAGGATAGTCTTGCTTTCGTGGCAGGCATTCGAAAGGGAAGGAGGAAGGAAATTTCACGCAGGCTAAGACACCCTACCGTAAAACAACATCACGGAGAAGAAATCAAGCAGGCATGCGTATGCAATTGAAAGGGCTGTTAAGCGAACTATATAAAATAGTCTAAATAGTCTACCGTTGGACTGTTAACCAGCTACTGCACTCATAACATCCCTGAATATCATCTTGAAAATGTCCTTTCGTTAAAAAGACTACAAAGTAAAGTCTTAAACAAAGTAAAACGATAGATTAATAGAAACAGAGCAAAAATGTGATAAACAGGGAAAATTATTTAACGGAACACACTTTTTGTTGGCATTGAGTATTCGTTAATTTTACCCCATTTTCACTTTACATCAAACGTGTCCATAATTTGTTAAGATGGGCCCACGAAAAAGAAGAAGCAAAATAGATAAGTAAGTAAATAATTAATAAATTGGTTAATTAAAATAAAACGAGGGGAGGGAGGGGCTGCGCTTACTCAGGCATAATCGGGAATGGAGGGTAGGGTGGAGACGTTTTCTATTCTTTCACTAGCGGTAAGTTTTCTTCTTGGCCTTTAAAAGTTTCAAAATTTCGTTTAGTTTAGTTCAGTTTAGTTTACTTATCTGCCAGGAAAAATTAAGAATTCAACAAAGGCTTTGCATGCATAAAAAAATAATAGTTGAAGGTCTAAGGTGCCGGGGTAAATTTTATTAGTTAAAGTATTATAAGTATTTTTCTGGCAGGGAAGCTCAAATTTACATCGAAGAGGCTTATTACTATCAGCTCCCTCTCTTGATAAAGACTATGTAAATAAACCACAGACGAAATTATGTTGAAATATAAATATATAACTTAGAATAAAAAGCAAAGCAAAACAAACTAAAAGGACAAAAAGTAGCAAAAGCAACAAACAACAAACAAAACAAATAAAATCTACATGTGGAAAATCAGCTAACGAGAAATGCTTTCAATCTAGATTTTAAAAGAGAGGTAGACGTAGCACAGTGTATATTGCGACTTAGTGTATTGGAATCCTGAAATCTTACACCAAAATACACACAGCTGACCTTCATCATTATTTTTATCACTGGAAACGGCTTGGTAACTAAAATTTCGAGGACTTTTTTGGACTTTAATCATTTAGGGCATGAATTTTGCGTCATTTCAGGCCAATTTCATGCCCGGCATGCCGGGCATGCCAAACCCAATGCAACTGGCTTCCCGATCGGCATGCCCGGCATGCCAAACCCAATGCAACTGGCTTCACGATCGGCATGCCCGGCGTGCCAAACCAGACGAGCAGACCGGCGTGTTACCAGTAACAATCCCAGAAACAATTGCCGGACACATTTCGGTTCCAGTCCCCTTCTCGTTACTAAAGTTGCCCGAAATTTCGGTTTGCAACCTTCGACGGAGGCTAAAGATGAAAAATGAATACAGATAAAAACGTTACAAATGTAAAATTTAAATATATAGCAAGCAGAAAATAATAGGCTAATGAACAAGATAAATGTCACTAATTTATACCAGCTCATAACCTGGAGAGAGCAACTCGCATACCAGCCGTCACGACGTTTTCAAGGACTGGTTTATTTTGAGATACATTTTAAAGTTCTTTTCCCCTCGAACACGGGAGCTTTACCCCGTTCATGAGCCCATTATTAGGAGTATAAGGTATGAAAAAGGAAAACTAAACGTCATTTTCAGGTCTTTTGGTTTTTCTGAGTGGTTTGTGGGACCCCAAAAGATATTCTAACTTCGCACCAAAATCGTTCTAAAAATAAACTGTTTTGTGAAAACGCCATGACACGAGACATAGAAGTTGCTCGCTCCGTGTCATGGGCTCCTGTTTATTCCGAGGCTCAAATGTCATTACTCTGTAAACAAAGTGAGTCTCCTCACACCCTCTTTTTTTCTGCTCATTTTTGTTTGACCTGTCTCCTTTACCTAAACGCTGGAACAGGTTACCCCCCGGCTGGCTTTGGAAGACTCAATTGTGGCCGCAATCAAGCCGAGGGAAATCAAACCTTAATGAGTAGAGCAGAGATCACTGTTTTGCCATATCCAAACTCAGTATACTGATGAAATGAGAAGCCCTTCAATAAATTTAAAGAGCTTGGCCAATTAAGAAGCAGGCATCAAGATTAGCTGGTACGCTATTGCATAATTGGTACAAAGGGCTTCTGTCTGCTCGTCTGTTGATAACTGCACAGTTTCAACTAGGGGTGCGTTTTTTTGGGAAAATCCAAATCCGAATTTCCGAATCCAAAAACGTATTTTGCGGTAATTTTTTTAGGCAAATCCAAAAACGGATCATGAATCCATAAAATCCACAATTCGAGCGTTTTTTTGGGAGAGGTGGGGATTTGTTGAAAAAATTATTTTTGACAAACGGTACACAACAGATGCCGTACATTTATGACATTCTAACTGATTCAATTCACAGAACCTATGTTGCTGGCGCCCCAACTTTGAGCCATTAGTTACATATCATTCCATGTTTCTCATCTACTTACATTCGTAGGCTGTTTTTAAACCCTTACTTGTCATGGTTTTTGTACGTATGCAGTGTCTGCTTACGCCGGTTTATTTTTCAACTAATGAATAAAAATAAAAATTATCGGCTTCGGTTTTAAATTCTTATAATTTTACTATCCTAAGGTGTATTCTACTCGAGAAATTTAACGTTTGCGTTTCAAACCGAAATGTATATTGATTTCATATGTAGTTTATGTTGCTTTTCGTTATTATCTTTGCCGCGAGGATCAGTTTGTTTTTTCCTCTATTCTTCTCATAACGAGGCTGGAGCACGAGGACGTGCCCTGAAAAAAAAAAAAAAAAAAAAAAAAAAAATTTCAATTTCCCGCGAACATTGGAACAAAAATAGCGGCAATATACATGTATTGTCGGCGCTGCTAGGATTGAAACAGACGCGCCTCTAGAAGTAGGTAATAAGCCCCTCCCTCCATGTGGTAAATTAAAGACACTTGTTATGCTTATGCGGCTAACTTAAAGTACCTTTTATCTTGTATATCTCATCTAGAAATGTAATGTCGAGGTCACTGTTCTGCCGTTAGGTAGAAAGTGCTGAACTGGAGAAGCCAGTTTTGTTTTGTCTAACAGATTTTGAAATTAAAATGGATTGATAGTAGGACTTAATATTTTTTGTTCTTTTCAATATCACTTCTTCCTTAGGTTTCAAAAGTCATAGTTGCGCTAACGATTAACATAAGACAGTATTGGCTGTGTATTTTTAATTTAATTTATATATTTGGATTTTTTAATTTGTATATTTCGATTTTTTAATTTATTTCTAAGCATGTTCGATCACCGATCTGGTTTCTGGCAACAGCTAGGGGCAACTGGTCCTAAAAGCAGGCTTTCACCCCTCATGCCCAATTGTTGTTCCACAACCCCATTTCATGTAATGGTTACTGAACTTTGACTTACAAATATTTAATAAGAAATGAAACTATTTTAATTACATTTCATTAGGTTAATAATACTTGCAAAAACAGCAATATACTGAGAGCGAAGATTGCTTTGCGTTCTTTATTTATCAAGGATGTAGGTAACTAACAGATTTCATTATAGGGTCCTGGTATTAAAGAGAGCTGATTCAGGCCTGAAAAAATGTTGAATGATGTTTCAAATTTAAAGTCCCAAAAATTGACTTTTCCAAAGGAGTTCACCTATGATTTTGGTAAATCAAAAAAAATTTTCTTTATTAGATGTTCTTGAAAAAAAGGCCAGAAATAATATTGAATACTGTTGTAGATCAAAAATAAGCCTTTTTAGACTACAAATATGTCAATTTTCAAAGTACAAAAAATCAGGTTTTTCCAAAGGGGCTAACCCATTATTTTGGTCTGTACCCTTCAGGAAATATGGCGATGTTATTTGCCCCCTTCAGAAAAGAAGTTTTACAGTACTCTTCACAAGAAAAACTGTATTCTCCATGCCTGTAGTCTTGATGTAGCTCTCCCTTTATCCCTTCAAAAATTTTTTCTTGGTATTTACACCCTTAAGAAATTAAGAAATAAATCAGAAACAAACCATTTAAAAAAAATGTTTAGGAAAGCAATTTTACTTTGGTACCTTGCTCAATACTGATGAAACCCCTTCTCTTTAATAATTTACTGAGCAATTAATTTTAAAATTTTTTCCTTTGCCTTTTTACTAAAAACTACAACATGTACAAGTTTTTTGTTATACTGACGTAACTTAAAGGGGCACAATATGAGTTTATCTCGATGTTCCCCTCTCCTCCTCTTCCTATATACAATGTAATTTATAATTTCAGTGCTGTAATGTTATATTGTACGTTTTCTTTCCTTGTAAATTTTATTTGTTACTTTTTTATTTTTTTTCCACCTGATATCCAATTCTGTACTATCATCTACTAAGGTTTGGAGAAACAAATAAAATGAAAAAATGAAAATGAAATAAGAAATTGACATTTCGGACAACAACTCCCTTCAGAAGAACCTCTCTCCTATTATTGACCCCACCTCACAAGTAACCCCTTCTGAAAATCTCATCTATACAACGGAAACAAAGGCCTAACCTAACCCTGACCCTCACCCTAAAACAGCATTCTTTATAAAAAAAAAAAAGATAGACCCCGACCCCCCGACCCCGAGTTTTACTGACAGCCACAGCCCAATCATTTTTAGCGCCAAACAGGCCGCTGATTCGACAGGTGTTCTACCGCCCGTTATCGGAATCCGTCATTGTTTGTTGCAGCCTCGATATCTGGCGTATTTTATGTAGTTTTGGGTTGGTTCTTTATTGGACAGTTACACAATGTTTGCTTTTTTGTCAGTTTCGCCTATGTAGTTCCACAACGGCTACCCTGGGGACAGAAGAGAGTGGCCGATCGATAGAAAGAGGTTAGGGTTAGGGTTAGCGACAACCCTAACCCCAACCCTAACTCTAAAACAGTATTTTAAAAAGATAGATCCCGACCCCGAACTCGCGTTTTACTGACACCCCTAAAAATGTAAAGCACACGCCACGCTGACAGCGAAAAATTTGTCATACGGAGAAAAGAAAGTTTAAACAGAACGGAATGAAGTAAGATTATTGTTGTCGCCGTTCCATCACAATGTTTTCACCTTTGAGATTTCTTGCATTAATAATCTTTTTGAAAACCTTGGGTAAATTAAGGAGCAAAATGTCACGACTTTGCAAGTTTTCCTTTCCGAGCACATAATTAACCGATTTTTCCGCCTTTAAAATATATGGTTTACTCCCCCAAGACCTTTTAAAGAAATTATTTGAAATGTTTTAAATTAGCCTTACAAGTCCCAAATTCGCCCAAATGGTGTACGTGGGAAACAATCTTTGTTGGCTTGCTACATAGACACGTGCAGTAAGAAAATCCAATCACAAATTATTGTGCAAATCAAAACGGTGCTCCGCGCCATATTCAAAAATTGGTAACTTCGGTTGTGAGAGCTGGCGAAGGTTGTTCACGAAAAAGAAACGAGACTCTCTCGTTTAAACTGCCTTGCCGCCTTTCGCAGCTTCAAAAAGACGGCTAACTATGAACGAAGCAGTCTGGGATGTTAAGAAACCAGCGCACGAGGTAAATTATACTTGTCTTGTTAAATTTATAATCAGTACGGTTGAAATTTGTGTTCCGACGAGTCCAACTTAAAATTAAGTTTTTTTAGTTGTCGAATGTTCTTGTTTTAAACTAATTAGTTCCCAGAGGAGAAATAGCGGGTAGAAACGAAGCCAAATACTCACTCAGTAAAATTTATTTATTTAGGTTTTTTATTTTGAAAGCCCTGTGTATTTTCGTACATGTCGAACACGTGGCCGTCTCAAATACAAGCTTAGCTCAGTGAAGTCTTTGATAACGAAAGTAACCCAGCAATTCACAAAGTAACCCAGTAATTCACAATAAAAAACAGCAAATTTGATACATTTCTTTCCCCGGTACTATACTAGGCAACATGACAGCGAGATTTTTAATCAGAATTTCATCAGAATTTTCTATACTTGAGGACAGCCAAAAATTTTTGGATGACCGTTCTATTCATGTGCATTTTTCAAAGCTTATCTAATAAATTCCCTACAATTTTCTTAAGTTTTAATTTTTCACATTTCACAACCCAGCTCACTGCTACACTATTTTTCGAAGGAAAAAGGAAACTTAATTTATTCGAATTAAAAAATGTGATGGAGAGAGGAATAAAAAAAATTTTCACTCTTGTACTGCGCTAAATTGCATCTAAGATTTTCGGAACAACAATACTAAAGCTCTTAAAATTTCGAAAAGGCTTAAGTTCCCCTAGGATAAACGAACAGATACAAATTGTATAGCACCGCTTAGAATACATTTTAAAGGTCTAAAACTATTCTGGATAGACTCAAAAAGTGTTTTCAATGCATTGGGAGGAAACCGTCGTTAGGTGCCCCTGAATAGAAGATGTGACGGAAAGCTTCAAAGTTTGCCGAAGGTTTTTCAAAATTTTTTTACAAGAATTTGAACAAACATTTATACTTAAAAGAATAAAGACAAAGTACTTTGCACAGTAAAGTTAATTTGTGAGGATGGGAAAATGTGACTTCATTAGTTAGTACTTTGGTTGTCAGCGTTTTTAGATCGGCAATTTCAAACAACTCTTTTTGTAAACTCGCTACTTGAGTTTTAGCTTCCTCGAGTACAACTACTAAACAGCATTAGAAATTTATTGATGTCTTACTGAAATTTATTGATGTCTTTCAGAAATTATTGATTTCTTACTGTCTTACGTTGAATGAGATTGCCCTTACATTCAAACAGGGTCGTGTAAAAAACGAACCGTAGTTAAATGAGTGAATTGACGAAACAAGATATGCATACATGCAACTTACCGTTTAAAATGAATTTAAACAGTCACATACGATTTATAATTAGACAAATTGCGATATGTAAATTGATTGGAATCAATAAATGACTTTTGACTTGCCATATAAAGTTGTAAACTAGTGAGCAGTTTTCACATAAGTTAGATAATTTTCATTATATTTAGCCAGATTTT
Organism: Porites evermanni; assembly: GCA_942486025.1. Taxonomy (NCBI): domain Eukaryota; kingdom Metazoa; phylum Cnidaria; class Anthozoa; order Scleractinia; family Poritidae; genus Porites; species Porites evermanni. The sequence continues at coordinate 62,413 of CALNXI010001573.1, read as the reverse complement.
GGCCTAATTGCCATGGTAAAAACCGGTTTGTACCAACCATTTGCAATCAAACCTTTTCCCACCTCATATGATGTCACTGCATCACGCGCGATCTCTCGCGCGAATATATTGCAGCTGAGACTGGATTGTTACCATGGTGACGAACATTACAATATACGATCCTTAATACAAATGGAAAAGATTCGAAAAGATCGCCAGCACAGCCCTGTATTAGTTTGACTGAGTCTTTGCAAAGCTTTCCAGGGCATGAGAGTATTCGATTGCAACTGAATTTGAAAAATAAAGCATTTCCGTATTTTTTCTTCATTTCTCTTTGCGTATCTCTGAAGCGTTTAAAGCCTTTTCACTACTGTTACCTCAGCTTCTCACGTTTTTAATTTTCAGCCGTCAGAGCAGACCATCTTCCTCAGTCAGTCCTTCAGATTAGGCCGTGGAACCAGACCACAACGGCAGGCCATAAGATCCGCCCCAGATCAGACCGCCACCACAACAGACAATCAGATGAGTCTCATATCCGGCCACAGATCAGACCATGCACCAACTCCCACATCAGACCATCGTCAGAACAGACCTCCAGATCAGATCAGCCCACAGACTACCATCCATGACTGGTCCAGTTCAAATCAGCACAGCACACCCAACCTCGTAAATGGTACAGGTCAGGTGCATTGTTTGTGGGTTGGGTCAAGGGGGGTATATAGAGTTCTGGATGAACCTTGCAAAGCATACTTTCCACACACGTTCGGCCTGAAGTTTTCGGACATCTTTTTCGGCTTAACTTAACTGTAGTTAGATCAGTTAGCGGGCTCCCTGGGCTGGTAAGGGCCTCCCCTTCCCTTTTTCATAGGTTGGGTTCCTTTGCAGGTGTTCGGTCAGCGACATAAGTTCGGCTTTTAGGATTCGGCTTGGCTTCTAGGAAACGGTTGGACCACGTTCTTTCATCTTTTTCGGATGGACTCACAGCCTTTTTTCGTCGTCGTCGTCGTCACTGCAGTCTCCCGCTTAGTTGCGCCAAATTCAATTCATTACACTTCACTTGATAGTCATTGCGCTGGGCAAGTGAAGAATTCACTCGCAAGGTTCAACCAGACAGTTATTATTTTAAGACGAAACTTTAGTAAACTAGAGACATAAGACCATTCAGCTACTGCAGTGAGAGGACCTCATTTGGCCTCCACTTACAGGCTCAATGGTCTCTCTGGTTACAGGTAGATAGTCAGGTTAGTCTCGCAAATTCGAGTCTGCACCTACCTATACCAATTTGACTTTTCATGTCAGGTTGCCAGGGCAACATGGGACAATCCACACACCACAGGCTAGATCGTTTACAAATCGTAAGCGTAGGAAGTCTTCGAGACCAATCTACGACGCAGTTTCATCGCTGGAGGAGCACGAACAAGCCGATCAGCATTTAGCAACGTTATTAACCTGCGGAGTGATTACGAGAATGCCACTAGGCCGAATATTTCAGGGAAACACATGTGAAGGCCCACCATACCTTGATATGCGTGTCCCTGAATGGCATTCAGGTGAAAACTTCGCAGGTTATAGATAGTTTTTCAGAGGCCACAGGAATAGCAGGAGAGGATACTCTGGCGTGGCATCGTTAACATTAAGACCATTTAGTTTTTCTTCTTGTTAATTTTGCCTTGCTGGAGAGTTTTCTTCTTAGGAAGTCCTGCATTGCACTACGCAGGCACAGATCGTCTACAAATGGTAGGCGTACGTAGTCTTCAAGTCGACCGTTCGTGGGTTTTGGTTTCTTAGTCTTCATCCGAGAGTGGGCTGCAGTGTTCCCGATCTACCCCAGACAACTCTTGAAGTACTTCATGACTGGGAGTGAATCCTAAAGCAGTACGCTGTCTATTTACTTTTTTCCCTGAATATTGTAACAAGAAATAGTTGCTTTTGCAAATATAAATAAAATGCTTGTGATCGTATGCTTGATCGTATTGTGTGTGATTATATTGTGGGTCCATTGCTGCATTAAGGGAAGAGGCCGGCCGAAGAAAGAAGAACAAAGAACCTCCAGATGTACAGAAAGATAGTCCAGTTTATTAAGTAGGCGAGGTAGCTGCCTTTGCGGCGATGAATTTAGAAGAAACGCATAGGACCAAACCAGACAATGATGATGATGATGGCGATGACGATGACGACGGTTATGATGATGATGATCGTTTGAGCTAAGACGTCATTCTGCTTCTACTAAAAGTTATTTTATTTGCCGTTGCTTTAGGGCCATAATTGAACTGAAGAAAATCACGTTAAAATGTAAATTGGCTATTTTGCAAACAGAAGCCGATGACATCATAGTGAAAACGACTTCATCATTAGGAAGGCAAGGTAAAGACAGAGGAGACAGCATATAGCAATAACTTAAATAAGCTGTCTTAACTAACGTTGATATCTGTAATAAATGTCCCATATCCACTCCCCCAACCCTTTTCAATTTTTCATAAAAAAATTCTTAGTCACCGTAATTCTGAAATTAGCTGAATTTCGTCATGTCTGATACCTTGTTGCGCGGTTGTTAAACTCGCATAGTCCAATGTTAGTTAAGACAGCCACCAATATTTTATAATTAAAATCTAATTGGCCGGCCGAACTTCACCTTTGGGCAACTTCACCTCATCATGGGCCTCTACGACTTGTTCTTTTTTTCCCCAATGGCCTACGCCTTTTTTTGGAATGTGGATCTCAGTCTCCTTGGTCTTTTGGTGGAGGAACATGACAGTTTACAGCAGCCCATATAAGGTAGGGCTGATTTATGCTGGTACAAATTTTACGCAAAGCTGACTCGCTCGGTCTTAAATAGGAAAATCGGCCGCTCATTGAACTTCCTCGTAACGCTTTGTTTGAAACAAGCTAAGGTTCGTAGCTTATGTAAACTTTGCACCTCATCAATCAGTCCAAGTAATAATCCAATGTGGCACAAGGTATGTGGATTTTTTTTGTATTTTAGGCCATTAGATTTTCGGTTCGGTCCGTTCGTCTTTTTTCGGTTTTCGATTCGACTTTTGATCTGATTCCGGATTCGGCTCCAAAAACTGTGAAGGCTTGGTATAGACAAAGTTTCCATAGCAAGCCGCCAAATATCCCTGCGTACCGTCCGGGGGACCCTGGTGTGTTTCATTCGAGGTGTCAAGGTTTTATGGACGCATGTCACACTCCTCGGTCTTGCTCAGACGTGAAATTCTTAGAAGCGCACCCCATCTATATAGACTACTTCATTTCTGTAAACAGCCAACTCAATGTAATAAAAACACTTCATCTAATGTGTTGTCTTCGTGGTTTTTTCTTTTACTTTAAAGCTAAATCTTTAGGTAATTAATTATAAGTACTAATGATGATTAAATTTGCAGGGATATTACATAACACTTGATGTAATGACGGCAAAAAAAATAAAACAGAAATAAAACACTGAGTAGTGAGTGTGATGTCTTTTAACTAACCTCACTGAGTGACACCGAGTGTCGCATCAGTAAGTTCGTTATTAAAACACAAATAACTAGCACCCCATCTATATAGACTACTTCATTTCTGTAAACAGCCAACTCAATTTAATAAAAACACTTCATCTAATGTGTTGTCTTCGTGTTTTTTTCTTTTACTTTACAGCTAAATCTTTAGGTAATTAATTATAAATACTAATGATGATTTAATTTGCAGGGATATTACATAACACTTGATGTAATAACGGCAAAGAAAAAATAAAACAAAAATAAAACACTGAGTTGTGAATGTGATGTCTTTTAACTAACCTCATTGAGTGACACTGAGTGTCCCATCAGTCTGCTCGTTATTAAAACACAAATAACTAACTCATTTAATTTCAGGTGCGTCGAAAATCAATAAGTTTATCGTTTTTGGACTCCTCCGCCACTTTTTGCGAGGTTGAATGGACGCAAATTTTTTGGGCGCGCCCTCTCAAGATGACTTTTTTCCGACCATTGTACTGCGTTTTTGATGCGTTCTTGAAGAAACGCATGGCACTACCTATTTTGAAGTCGTACGTGAGGTGCTGAAGGAAGGGCAGAAACATTAATATTAAGGTTAATGTAATTGAATTGTACGTAATTAAAAGTTGATGAAAAATAAAGTTTAACAAACGAAAGGTATATAATCAGCTTGTTTGTTTATTTGGGTTTTTTTAGTTAATTAAACCAGCACTAACAAATTTAGATAAGGTACTGATTATGTTGTAACGGAGTTGCTTCTCAGAAAAAATAATAAAGTGTGACCAAGACATTGCCGTTTCATCATTGTATTTATTCTTTAAACCGATAATAAATAGTTAAAAAGTTTCATTTCAGGAACATCGTATGTCGCTTTTAAAACTTTTTTTTGCTCGAACATCGCCGCCTCAAAGACGTCTTTTTGGGCGCGCCCTCTGAAGACCGACTACAGCAAACAGAATGCATGTAACGTATACTCTCTAGAAGCTCATTTGGAAGTTCTTTCTGGCTGCGTTCCTGAAGAAACGCATGTCGATGCTGATTAAGACTGGAAAACAAGTCAAAGTTTTAAAGGTAAGACAGATCTGTGTATGCTCTAACTGTTAGATTATATCTTTGGGTTTCAGATTTAGTGCGTTCGACAGTAGCGTCTAAGATGCAAGGAAGAATGACAGAAAAGGAAAGTGAGTATAGTGCTGATACATGCACTTATCCTCGGATGATACTAAACTGAATTTATTCGTCCACACTGTAGTAGGATTCCAACCTACGACATTTCTTTATTTACTGGTGCTCCTAGTGTACCAAAGAAAGCAATTTTCAAGACTTGGAATTCCAAATGATATTCGGCTGAATTCGAATCTGTTTGATAATAGCTGACAGTAGCAAATGGAGTCTGCGATTGGTTTCCAAGTGTGCAACAAAGCCAGTGTTTTGATGTTATTTATTGATTCTGTTTTTAAGAAATATTTCATTTAGGTCGGAGACGTCCAGCAGTGATATGGCCCATCAGCAGTGACGTGCGACCAGTAAGTAGAAGAATATAGGAATCCCTTGTCTTTAAGAGGTTAAACATACCCACAAAAAGACAGGGTCTTTTAAAAAAAGAGTTTTGTAAGCAATTGTGCTCCTACTGCAGCAAAAGTCGTAACTTTGAAGGGAAATACTATTTCCCAGTCAGGGATTCCAACCCATAAACATTGCTTCATCAGTAAGCAAATCGTTACGAAGCGTTAATAAGACTCAATCGCTAGGGTGTTTGAGAGACCGAAGTTGTATACTTTCAACTGCCATGTTAAAACTGTTGCTTTGATAATCCCTTTTTAAGAAGGTTTTTGTTCAGGTCTGTGCAATTCCAGAAGTTGTTTCCAACCCGCTGTCGTAGCCCGCCCATTGACATTGGGACAGGTGACCCCAGCTACCAGATCCGAGGTAAGTAGTGGAAAGGTAATGCACTTATCCTCGGATGATTTTACCCAAGCATTCTGAAAGGAAATGAAGCCTTTGATTACCATTTCAAGCCATGAATTTGACTCTAATATTTATCGTATTCGAACCTCTATCAAGATAATTAATAAATGTCACGTTTAAATGGAATGCAAATCCATGCCAAGAGGTTACCCGAAACAGGGTTTGGATACCACTTAGGTAGACCAAAAGGCAAAGGAGCAACAACCAAGGATTAAAATGAATTAGTGACAGAATTATTCTTTAAAAACAATGGCAAACGTTTGCTTGCATTCTTAATCCATGTTTTTGAGAAACTTTATCTTTAGGTCGGAAAATTGTTGATAGAAGTCATCTAGCGGAAAAGCAACCTAGAAGACTCTCTTTGACTATCACAAAGAAAGTGATTGGAACGACCCAACTGGCAGATCATAGGTAAGTAAAGAAGAGAAAATACGAACACGTTCAACCTAACCTTGCCCCACCAAAAAATACCAGGAAAGAAAAGTGATGATAAAAGAACTCACAATGTGCATTTACTCAAGTTGTGAACTAGGTCACAACTAAGTCTACTAAAACTGCATATTGCAAAATATACAGAAAGGACCCGCAACAAGAGGAGTCTATGCTGGCTGCATGTAGCTGTTAATTGTACCCTAGAGAAAAATCGTAACTTTCATTTGAAGGCCCCTAAACACTTCTGCTCCTTCAATGGACGTCTAATCCATGAACTTTGATTAACTGTGACGTTACTTCAAACAAATACAAGGTGTTAGTGGAATTCAAACCCAGGCCTACTTAACTAAGAAGAGCGAAATATGTAATAGCCTCTTAGTCGCTGAGTAACAAATATCCCTTTGATAAGCTAAATATCTTTTTCTTGAAATCTATTTTATACAGATCCAGAAGATTTCAGATGTCGCACCTCGTCTGGCCTGCAGTGAGTGGCTCGAAAATATCGTGAAGGAGCTGCCTTGCATAACTCGACAGAGGCAAGTAAAATCTTTCTCCATCTAATTTGCAAAGAATAGAATTAAAGAAATTCGGTTGGCGGCATCCAAACCGTGCGGGAATTTTAAGTTTTGTATGGAATTAACTGGACTAAACATGCTAAAACTGCAATAATCAAGGAGTAAAAGTGCTTCACTAAACCTTTATTCTGTCCGAAGTTTCACTAAATTTGCTTGCCGCCAAGTTTTTTTTCTAGCGAGATTTAGGGGCAGTCTGATGAGGCAACGTCGGTGAGTAGAAGGTTAGGTTATGATGATTATTGTACATTGTACTCATTACCTGTCTTCTCATTGGCTACTAGGTGCCTACAACTAATTTTGGAAATCAATGCAACCTACAGATTAGTTAGTTATCTGTTAGTAGATAACTGCCGTAATCTGTAGATTGCGCCACTAACAATAGCAATTCAGGTTCCTTGCGTCGGGTGTGATTGTCGTCATTCTCTTCAAAACAACGTACAATGAAACAATTATGAAATTCGGTTTTGTAATATCCTAAATAATCAAGGTCTCGATGAGTGTTATCAGCCTCAGCCTTCTGCTGGGCTGATAACACTTACCTCGACCTTGATAATTCCGGATATCACTAAAACCTCATTCAGTAATTGCTAATTATCTTGTTGATTGCAATGATGATGATGAGGACGACCACGATAATGGTAATAATGACGTCAAATTACGACAATGATGGAGATGCCATGTCTTTATTCAACAGGGGAAATTATCCATTGAAACTTTAGTAACTTAGACAACGTCCAAATGCAGTTATTTTAACTAAAACGATAGAACTGTAATTGACACAACAGCAAAGACAAAAGACCTGAGTTCTCCAGATACTTCAGATGGTCTAGATGTTCTTCTCGGAGGATTTTAAGGCCAGTAGGGATAACATTTGAAATATTGATTAAAATGTGGCTGGACTTATTGGAATCACAAAAGTAAAGAAACGAAAAAGGTCAAAAGAGGAAATAAATTTAGGAAAATGGAGCAGAAATGAATTTAAAATGACATGAATAAAAGAAAATTAAAAAACAAGTAGATAAATAGTGATAAAATAATAAATAATAAAATGTCCTATAATAATGAAACTAAATATAAATTCAAATGAATAAAAATAGAGATATTAATAATGATCACAATAATGATTATAATAATAGAAAAGGGTTATTTAACAAGCAGCTGCAACAACAAAAAAACTAGACTGATTTTTGACAACGTAACTAAGCAGTTACGTTTCAACAACAAAACAACTGCAACAACAAAAAAACTAGACTGATTTTTGACAACGTAACTAAGCAGTTACGTTTCAAAAACTCAGCTAGAAGTATTAACGCTTTCCCTTTCCTATTACAATCATTATATACGATCATTATTATTATTATTTGAATATATTTTATGAATTCTATTTATTAAGTATTATTTTAAAGTTAGTTCATTTTTGTTATATTCTTTAAATTTATTTGTTTATTTATTATTTACTATTATTTTAAATTAAGTTCATTATTGTTACATTTTTTAAAGTTATTTACTTTTTTGACCTTTTTTTCTCTTTGTTCTTTTGCGAGCAAGTCATTATTTTCAAGATTTATCCCTATTGACCTGATTATTTTTAAGTTTTAAACAATTGTATCAAATTTCCAACTATGCTGCAATCACACGATATAAACAAAACCTGACTATCGGAAATATCTGGAAACGCAATATAGCTTTTGTCTTTGCTGTTTTGTTATTATAGCTGATTAAACGCGAGGACTCAAGGAAGGAGTGAAGGGGGAGAGGGGGGTGGTTAAGCTTTGATAATAAGTTCAGTTAAACGTGTGGTCTTCACTTCGTCTTGAGAGATTTAGGAGCATGGACATGGACAAGCTAAGCAGCCTGACGTGGCATTGCTATGTGCTGCCTATTACATGGATGATGACGAGGACGACAATGTTGATGATGATGATGCTGACAATGATGAAGATTGTGATGATGATGATGCTGATGTGCTGAGAGAGAGGATGATGAAGATGAAGATGATGACAAAGACTGCTGAGGATGTTAACGATGATATTGATGACCCTAACAATGACGATGACTCTGACGACGATGATGACCATAGTAATGTTGATGATTACGATGATGATGACATGGCGAATGCTGACGATTATTTTCATGACGTTGACGATGATGCTGATGATGCAACCAAAGATGATGATGATGATGATTATGATGATGCTGCTGATGATGATAATAATGATGATGATGATGATAGTGATGCTGACAATGACGGATGCTGACGATTTAGTTGATGACGCTAACGATGTATCTCGATGTATATCGAGATAAAACAACTTTTGCTAGCAAAACGCGATTCAGCCGCCATTATTTTTGTTTTCAAAGCCGGCGCTTTTCGCCACCAGTGGACTTTAACATACAGCCTAGTAGTAGCTCAACCAATCAGAACGCGCATTCATAATGACCACTAGTTGGATTTTACTAAAACAAAACCACGAAAATACTCTGCGGCTATAGTAAAATAAACCTGGGAGATTCTTATTTAAAAATTGACAAAAAAGGTGATTCCAAATTGTTTTGTTCCAACAGCACCCATGAGGAAAAGAGTGCAATTTAAGAGTCCATATTTCGTATTGGAGGAAGATTGTGGATGTACTTGCACGACTCTACCACCCTATGTGGAGGAGAAAGCAAGCAAAGATGAACTTTAAACTACGATAGACTATAATATTTACTTAAGGCAGTCCCTTGCAGTTTCGCCAGCAAACACTGATCGTTGAAGAAAACGAACTCAGCCAATTCTATAAGGTTTAAACTAGACAAATTGTTCTTCTACTAAGCTTTTATCCCATATATTTTACTTTGTAAACCGGCCATCGGTTCTAAACTGCAGCGAGTTTGAACTTGGGCCTATGCTCTGAGGAAGAAGTAGTAACATCATTCCCGGTCGATGAATCATGACGGTTTAACGCGCGGTCTGTACCAGGGCGGATAAAGGTTGGGCGGTGAAACGAGCGCGTCCGAGCAAAAAGGTGTGATGCAGTGGACTGGGACTCTGCTTAGAAATGTCGCTTGTTTTCGACTTCGGTCAGGTAATCAAGGAGTAAAAGTGCTTCACTAAACCTTTATTCTGTCCGAAGTTTCACTAAATTTGCTTGCCGCCAAGTTTTTTTTCTAGCGAGATTTAGGGGCAGTCTGATGAGGCAACGTCGGTGAGTAGAAGGTTAGGTTATGATGATTATTGTACATTGTACTCATTACCTGTCTTCTCATTGGCTACTAGGTGCCTACAACTAATTTTGGAAATCAATGCAACCTACAGATTAGTTAGTTATCTGTTAGTAGATAACTGCCGTAATCTGTAGATTGCGCCACTAACAATAGCAATTCAGGTTCCTTGCGTCGGGTGTGATTGTCGTCATTCTCTTCAAAACAACGTACAATGAAACAATTATGAAATTCGGTTTTGTAATATCCTAAATAATCAAGGTCTCGATGAGTGTTATCAGCCTCAGCCTTCTGCTGGGCTGATAACACTTACCTCGACCTTGATAATTCCGGATATCACTAAAACCTCATTCAGTAATTGCTAATTATCTTGTTGATTGCAATGATGATGATGAGGACGACCACGATAATGGTAATAATGACGTCAAATTACGACAATGATGGAGATGCCATGTCTTTATTCAACAGGGGAAATTATCCATTGAAACTTTAGTAACTTAGACAACGTCCAAATGCAGTTATTTTAACTAAAACGATAGAACTGTAATTGACACAACAGCAAAGACAAAAGACCTGAGTTCTCCAGATACTTCAGATGGTCTAGATGTTCTTCTCGGAGGATTTTAAGGCCAGTAGGGATAACATTTGAAATATTGATTAAAATGTGGCTGGACTTATTGGAATCACAAAAGTAAAGAAACGAAAAAGGTCAAAAGAGGAAATAAATTTAGGAAAATGGAGCAGAAATGAATTTAAAATGACATGAATAAAAGAAAATTAAAAAACAAGTAGATAAATAGTGATAAAATAATAAATAATAAAATGTCCTATAATAATGAAACTAAATATAAATTCAAATGAATAAAAATAGAGATATTAATAATGATCACAATAATGATTATAATAATAGAAAAGGGTTATTTAACAAGCAGCTGCAACAACAAAAAAACTAGACTGATTTTTGACAACGTAACTAAGCAGTTACGTTTCAACAACAAAACAACTGCAACAACAAAAAAACTAGACTGATTTTTGACAACGTAACTAAGCAGTTACGTTTCAAAAACTCAGCTAGAAGTATTAACGCTTTCCCTTTCCTATTACAATCATTATATACGATCATTATTATTATTATTTGAATATATTTTATGAATTCTATTTATTAAGTATTATTTTAAAGTTAGTTCATTTTTGTTATATTCTTTAAATTTATTTGTTTATTTATTATTTACTATTATTTTAAATTAAGTTCATTATTGTTACATTTTTTAAAGTTATTTACTTTTTTGACCTTTTTTTCTCTTTGTTCTTTTGCGAGCAAGTCATTATTTTCAAGATTTATCCCTATTGACCTGATTATTTTTAAGTTTTAAACAATTGTATCAAATTTCCAACTATGCTGCAATCACACGATATAAACAAAACCTGACTATCGGAAATATCTGGAAACGCAATATAGCTTTTGTCTTTGCTGTTTTGTTATTATAGCTGATTAAACGCGAGGACTCAAGGAAGGAGTGAAGGGGGAGAGGGGGGTGGTTAAGCTTTGATAATAAGTTCAGTTAAACGTGTGGTCTTCACTTCGTCTTGAGAGATTTAGGAGCATGGACATGGACAAGCTAAGCAGCCTGACGTGGCATTGCTATGTGCTGCCTATTACATGGATGATGACGAGGACGACAATGTTGATGATGATGATGCTGACAATGATGAAGATTGTGATGATGATGATGCTGATGTGCTGAGAGAGAGGATGATGAAGATGAAGATGATGACAAAGACTGCTGAGGATGTTAACGATGATATTGATGACCCTAACAATGACGATGACTCTGACGACGATGATGACCATAGTAATGTTGATGATTACGATGATGATGACATGGCGAATGCTGACGATTATTTTCATGACGTTGACGATGATGCTGATGATGCAACCAAAGATGATGATGATGATGATTATGATGATGCTGCTGATGATGATAATAATGATGATGATGATGATAGTGATGCTGACAATGACGGATGCTGACGATTTAGTTGATGACGCTAACGATGTATCTCGATGTATATCGAGATAAAACAACTTTTGCTAGCAAAACGCGATTCAGCCGCCATTATTTTTGTTTTCAAAGCCGGCGCTTTTCGCCACCAGTGGACTTTAACATACAGCCTAGTAGTAGCTCAACCAATCAGAACGCGCATTCATAATGACCACTAGTTGGATTTTACTAAAACAAAACCACGAAAATACTCTGCGGCTATAGTAAAATAAACCTGGGAGATTCTTATTTAAAAATTGACAAAAAAGGTGATTCCAAATTGTTTTGTTCCAACAGCACCCATGAGGAAAAGAGTGCAATTTAAGAGTCCATATTTCGTATTGGAGGAAGATTGTGGATGTACTTGCACGACTCTACCACCCTATGTGGAGGAGAAAGCAAGCAAAGATGAACTTTAAACTACGATAGACTATAATATTTACTTAAGGCAGTCCCTTGCAGTTTCGCCAGCAAACACTGATCGTTGAAGAAAACGAACTCAGCCAATTCTATAAGGTTTAAACTAGACAAATTGTTCTTCTACTAAGCTTTTATCCCATATATTTTACTTTGTAAACCGGCCATCGGTTCTAAACTGCAGCGAGTTTGAACTTGGGCCTATGCTCTGAGGAAGAAGTAGTAACATCATTCCCGGTCGATGAATCATGACGGTTTAACGCGCGGTCTGTACCAGGGCGGATAAAGGTTGGGCGGTGAAACGAGCGCGTCCGAGCAAAAAGGTGTGATGCAGTGGACTGGGACTCTGCTTAGAAATGTCGCTTGTTTTCGACTTCGGTCAGGCCTTGGGATGTGCTTTGTACATTAGACACTGCCGCTGTCACTGAATTATGGCGGCTTGAATTGTTTTCTTGCACTTCTTCCTCGTTCCTTTGTGCTGGTACGCTGTCTCCGAGAGGCAAATGTTGCTATTTTTTGCGGGAGGTTTAGTTGGAGTAGACAAACATCTCTTTCAAAGGGTTTCTTTTATTACTTCCATGACTCTACCACTGAATTATATTTTCGTTCTGCTACTCGCCAATGTCGATATTATTCCAAAACAAAAACAACTAAGTACTGTCTAAAACACGAAGGAAAGTCTCATCCATGTCATCCATGGCAAAACTAAAAGACAGCAGATCGTGTTTCATAACTAGTTCTCAAACTCATTAATAAATCATTAAGAAAATACAAAGGAAATTAATGTTTAATGAGTGTTTGGAAATCGGATGAAACACTGCTTAGTATTTGCATCCTTAATTTCTCCTTCAAAAATGATTTTGTTTGAGAAGAAATATCAAACATTCGACACAGTGTTTCATCACCAGATGAAACACCTCGAAGTTCGTCAAAAATACTCCGCTGCGCGTCGTATTTTCAACTCTCTTCTCGGTGTTTCATCTGGTGATGAAACACTGCATCTCAT
>CALNXI010001573.1:0-45236 GCA_942486025.1 Porites evermanni | reverse complement strand
GGTACAAGACTTTTGTTCATGTAAACAGGCTCAAGCGTATATCATGTCAGAGATTCTTGGTTCTTTAGAATCCTAAGTAAATATATACTTTTTCTAATAATGTAACAGTATTCAGCTTGTTTACATGTGGGAACAGGATACTCAGTTGTAACTTATTGGAACGTGCCGAAAACACAGGCCAAATACAACGTGCAGAAACTTCATAGACTTTCCATACACATAAGATATTTTGGGCTTGATGTCGAAACTCTCTGCTACGAGAAATTTTTCAAGTAGACAGTAGAATTATCTGTAGTTTGAACATGAATCGCTAAGCTTTGTTATCTCAAAGCTACTGTAGATTTTTTCACCTGTACACTGGGACATTAATATTAATTTTAATATTAAAAGTAATTACCTTGAACAGTCAATGTGGCCGATGAAGTCACGACTCCAAGAATATTTCTTGCCCTACATGTGTACTCTCCTCCGTCTTGTGACGTCACATCTCTTATCACAAGGTCACCACGTGATCGCATGATTCGTTTATCGGAGGGAAGACTGGAATTTTCCTTCAGCCACGTGACCTGGGGCACTGGATTTCCTTTGACCCCACACTGCAGTGACGCTATACCAGTTTTGTTTACGACGATGGACATCGGAGGTGACACAATCAAAGGAGCTGAGATGGATTCACCAGGATCACCCTTGGGTCCTTGAGGGCCCTTATCACCTTTTGGTCCAGGAGGACCCTGATCTCCTTGAGTTCCTCTTGCTCCTTGTGGTCCCTGAGGCCCAGCTGGCCCGTGTTTACCTGGGGGACCAGGCCTGCCTCGTCTTCCCCTGACTCCCTTCGGGCAATACACCACGCAGGCCAGGTTACTTATCGCTAGCCGAACTTCTCTTTTGATATACTCACGACTGACGATTTCACTGACGTTTGATTTCTTGTTTACATTTTTGGCGTTGCGTTTTTGACGAACGTTATTTTCTGCAACTAAGGGAGAATTCAGCACGTTATTTTCATGATCGTTCCGTGAAACTACCTCTTCTGTCCTACTTTTTAAAATTATTTTTTCAGTACTGACTGTACTGAGCTATTAAACCTGCGGCTCATGTTTAAACATTTACGCAGATTATTTCTCAACCCTTTGATACCACAACAGCTGAAACCGATGCGACAGAATGCTTTTTCTGATAAGATACAATTAGGAAACTGACCTTTTTAGTTCCTTTTAGCGTCAATAAATAACGGCTTAGTTTCTTAATGTAACGAAATAGGGCATTGTTACGAAATAAAGGTTCCTTGCAAAAGGAACAATTCTAATTTTGCCAAAAATCTGGGAACAATTAAAAAAAGCACTGACCTTTGCCATTGTCACTACGCAGCGCAGAAGTAATCAATTCATCGTTCACAGTGCGTCGTGAATGGATACTTTTTTCTCTCTGTAGAGTCAAGACTTGAAGCATGTTTCGATGAGCGTGAAGCTCGATCTCGACATGGATCAATGTCACGAAACAGAGAGCAAAAGAGAACACAACTACTGAACACGCTAGAGTGTTGCCGATCGGACGCTTCTTCGCATCCATTCTAATAGACCCAGTTTGTAAAATGTAGTGCTCAGAGGGGCAAAGTCAGTAAAAAAAGACTTGCAATAAAACAGTTGAAACAACTTCCAGTACGCAGTTGCGGTGGTCGTAGTTAAAAAGGAAGTTTAGGTCGAATTACTGTGTGGCTTTCCCCCTGACCCTGGGGCAGGGGGGGGGGGGTACTCCCTAGAATGGCCTATACGGAGAGTCTCCGTCCAAAAGGGGTACCTTTATTAGGCCTTCGGTATATGCCATGCAGGGATTTCATTAGTTGAGGGATGTGAAAGGGTAGGGAGATCTTTCATTTCGGTCTGTAAAAGATACCAAAATGGGCTTCCAGGCTCATTTTAAGGGATATGAAAGAGACCAGAAAATTTCTGGTTTAGTGATTTATTCATAGTAAAAGAGATGCATTGTTCTAAACTAGGTATGTGAAATAGGTGCCATTTGTTAGTAGGAGTCAATTCAAGTTATAAAAAGTGGGTACCTTTTCTGTCCAAAATAGTATATAAAAGGGTAAAGGGTTAGACCTCCCCGTATAAAGCTTCGGTAATCATGGACCCCCGCGAGGTCTTTTTTTTTGCAAAGCCATGCTTTAAGACTGATTACGCGTATGTTGGCAACTACTCCGACTACAACTTAAAAGTTGTTCCCGCCTTTAATGTTCGCTTGTAGAAAAGGCTTTTCTTAATATAAAGGAGTAACGCCGTGGGGGACACCTTCTAGTGATAAATTTATGAGGCAAAATGCTGGTGCTGAATCTTTTAAAACGCTTATGTCTGGGCTGTTTTCGAGGCGATTTAGACAGAACTTACGGCGAACTTAAGGAATGATATCGGTGGACATTTAGGTAGGTTGTCTTTTGTATATTGGTAGTCCGCACTTTACGGCAATGATTTAAGCCACGTTAGTGCCACATTGGGAAAACGTGATTTTGTGTCCAAGATTGCCGATCGAACAGGAAACGGCCCTGTGTGATTTTATAAATAAATGATCGATCAAATCCTCTGATGTGTCATGACAAAAGCGTATTTGCCAGCAAGATGTAATCGTTTAAATGAGCAAAATCTGTCATCCCTGCCCGGGGGGGGGGGGGTGGAAAATTTCGCCGGCCTTCAAGCGCACCGGAAGCGCGGAAAGAGCGCTCGTGCCAGTCCTACTCCGCATCACACATTAAATGAAGAGCGGAGCGCTCGTTTCACCGCCCAACCTTTATCCGCCCTGGTCTGTACGAACTGAACTCTTCCAAAGCATTTATGAAAATAAAGAAAATGTGTTTGGTGTCACCATGGAAATAAGACTTTTTCAGCACTACTTCCTCGTAGTAACAATAATTGTTTAGGATTTTACGAACTAGAAAGCAAGATAGTAAATAAATGTTCATGAATTGGGTTTGGTATTCTTAAAAGGCTGTTAGAGCAAAAGCAATAATAAAAATCCGTAGATTATTTGTACTTATCAGTATTGGTTTCGTGTTAGATGAACATGGAATAATTAAAAAAGGGCAATATGTAACGAATAGTGTGAGAGCCATGATGTAAAGTGAGAAAGCTATTTTACAATTGGCAAGATTTTTTAGAGTGATGTAGAATTTATCAATTCGGCCACGAACGTAACAGCGTAACTTGGAACTTCTGAGTTCTTCTTAATTAATGCCACTGATTTCGCTGATTCCATAGCTTAACAGGTAACATAACCAGCAATAACCTTATAATGCAGGAAGATTTTTAGAGGTTCCAAGGAGATGTTTTGGCTGCTCTGAATTTGCCTGAACAAAAAATAAAAATAACAAAACGTTATAGTGGCTATCTGCTATCTAGCTTTCAAACCTTTACGTTGGTTCAATGAACATAATTTGATTCAGTTCCGCAGGCACAAAAACAGATCTTCAGGTTAATACCCTGATAAAGCGCTTTGATATCATTGTTTGCGCACTTTGAAACGGCGACAGTAGTGAGATGATTAAGTCGCGCGCGCTCCTCTGGGGTCAGCCCTGCCGACTCAACAACTCAGCGAGCAAACGGTTTTTTCCTTTCTTTTAGCCTAGCTAAGCTAAGAGGTTATTTCTGTTAACTTAAAGTTTGATATTTTCTCGTATTTATATAAGCTAGCAGGCCTTAAAACCCCAAAGGCAGCACCATAGCAGTGGTTGGGGGTACACGGTCCCCATTTTTGCCAA
Source organism: Porites evermanni (assembly GCA_942486025.1). Classification (NCBI taxonomy): domain Eukaryota; kingdom Metazoa; phylum Cnidaria; class Anthozoa; order Scleractinia; family Poritidae; genus Porites; species Porites evermanni. The sequence goes on along the minus strand of CALNXI010001573.1, from coordinate 41,488 downwards.
AATTGGTTTTTCGGGGTTTACGTGTCCGGCTGTGGTGTTCTCGTATTTTCATTATTTTTTTTATGATACATGTATTCTTAATGACTTTTCTTACCAATAAAGTGCACCGTCTTAAGCTTCTTTATTTACGTGTTGGTTTTTTTGGTTGTTCACATGAAGGGGACGCAAAATATTTTGTCAACAAGAACATGCTCGCTCTTATCGTAGGGTAACGTGGTTTAATAAACTCCTGTTCCTTTTATATCAAGGCATTTTTACGATAAGGACGCTGGAAACTTTGCGTGACCAAGAGCTCTGCGTGGCGGCGCACTTGTTTGCTGAGAAGGTAAACACAGCGTCGGATTAGGTTGAAGAAAATTTGGCCACCAAAGGTGACGAACTTTATTTTCAAGATCTACCAATATATAATAAACTAATATCTCTCAGCAAAGGTGGGGGAAAAAACTGCCTCCCACTAAGACAATAAAGAGAAACAAACTAGAAATTAATTCGCAGGCAGGCGGAAGGGGAGGTGGTGGAAAATGCAGAAAATTGGTTCAAACGAAACGTAACCGAACAAGCGATGTGAACAACGTGATGGTGAGCGATCGAAAGGGACGAGCGCATGGAAATAATACAACGTCTGGAACGCCCTAAATTCTGATTGGCTGGAAATAAGATAGGCTTGGAACCTGCCGCCTTAGCCTGCAAACCATTATCAAATGCCTTGCCATAAAATCCCATTATGATGTCGTNGGTAACGTGGTTTAATAAACTCCTGTTCCTTTTATATCAAGGCATTTTTACGATAAGGACGCTGGAAACTTTGCGTGACCAAGAGCTCTGCGTGGCGGCGCACTTGTTTGCTGAGAAGGTAAACACAGCGTCGGATTAGGTTGAAGAAAATTTGGCCACCAAAGGTGACGAACTTTATTTTCAAGATCTACCAATATATAATAAACTAATATCTCTCAGCAAAGGTGGGGGAAAAAACTGCCTCCCACTAAGACAATAAAGAGAAACAAACTAGAAATTAATTCGCAGGCAGGCGGAAGGGGAGGTGGTGGAAAATGCAGAAAATTGGTTCAAACGAAACGTAACCGAACAAGCGATGTGAACAACGTGATGGTGAGCGATCGAAAGGGACGAGCGCATGGAAATAATACAACGTCTGGAACGCCCTAAATTCTGATTGGCTGGAAATAAGATAGGCTTGGAACCTGCCGCCTTAGCCTGCAAACCATTATCAAATGCCTTGCCATAAAATCCCATTATGATGTCGTGATACCGGTGTCTTTTTTGCTTTTCGAAAGGTTGATATCTTATGTTTCAGCGACTTATTTTCCGCGCAGAATTGTCCTTGATTTATATCTGTTCACAGTATAAAAATATAAAGCTTATCTCGAAATTATTTTTCCAGAAAAAACACGCAAAATGAGCCGTTGTAATCCCCTCAGAATGAAAGCTTTTAAATTAAGGACAAGGAGATTATCTTTTTGTTGGAGAACGAAAAATTGGCTAAAACAAACTTTCTTATAATTATAAATTCAAGATGATCGTTGGAATCGCATTACTAAATTTGATTAACGATGACTCTCTCTTTCACGCACAATATAGACTATTTAGAGAATTAAAGTCTTCAGTCCGCAAGCTCATAATCATGTGAACACTTCCTAGCCAGACTTTGGTAAGAAATGAAGCTTTTAGCGGAACGATCGCGAAGCAGAGCGGAATTTGAGTACAGTCTTCTAGTCTCAGATTTTTTAGACAGAACAAGGAGGCTATTAGTAACTTCGTTAACTTCTTATTACAAGCTTAGAGTCGATAAGAGTCTGAATGACAGTAAGAACACCCTGATAAACACTTAGGAGCCACTGGGACTTTGCTTTCAAATTGTTTATTTGGCTGTCAAAAAGGGAGCTCTAACTTTCGAGTCTAGGGATAAGTCAGCCTAAACTAAGTGTGGCCATTCTAATGAAAGCCACTTAGCGAACAAATGGCTCATTTATTTAGCTTCAATTAAACTCACTCATTGTTGTTTTTACCACGAAACTGAGCATTTGAGCGAATCAAACGAGAGGCTTGTTTTTTCAGCTAATTGACGACCAGAAACGAATGTCCTTGTCTTTCAGAAGCGGTACTTTTTTGGAAAATCTAGCAATGCCTCTTATTAGGTGTGCATATTGCCCGAGGATGGGGCAAAACGGCTTATGCAGAACTATTGATTAGCAATGAAAAGCTCTGTAAGCACGTCTATAGAGATACCCTTACGAGGAGTACTGAAAAAAACCGGAAAGCCTGATTTCGCGCCGCCGAATGCTGACGACTTAAACACCCTCTATCCCGGCTTACACCCATGGAAGACGAAAAATATGGCAACACGTCAAATCCGTTCCTGGAAAACTCCTTTAAAATGATCCCTGACGCGACGTTCCATTCCGAAGAAGCCCGACGACTTGCCGAAGACGTTTTGTGTCGTAACTTCAAGGCGTGAAATACGAGGCGGAAAAATGCAAAGAGCTTCAGTGAATATGGTAAAAGCCACGGAGGAGTTGAAAAACTGCGTAAAGGGTCTGGGATGTAACAGATATATCTATATTTATACTTAGCAAAGGTTGCAAAAACGAAAAATTCTGTCATTAATTTGAACTAATTTGTTCGGTGTTTGTTTCACTCGAATTCTAAAATGACTTTGGTAGCGGAGTATATTTTGCGAGTTTTACCTGAGCCGTATTCAGTGTTGATTGCATTGATTTTGTCAACCAACTTAGTAAAAGGCTGTTTTGAACAACGGCGTCTTGCTGTAAAATCAATTGCTAACGTTAAACGTTAAATGTTGTTCTAGATAAAAAAAATCTTTCTGGACTATAGCTAAGAAACGTTCTTTTTTCAGAGTCCCAGAATTGGATTTTTCCAACAGGGTTAACCCATGATTTTGGTCAAAACATTCAGTGTTTCCTTTAAAACGTTTTTCGTGAAAAGAAGCCAGAAATAATGTAAAATGATGAGGTGGATAAAAACCAGCCTTTTTTAGACTAGAACAAATGTCCATTTTTGAAAGAATCAAAAATCGTTCTTTTTTTAAAGGGGTTAAGCCATAATTTTGATCAAAAAGTTCTATTTTTTCTTTCATCAATTTTTGGTGAAAAAAGCCAGAAATAATGTAAAATGTAGTTGTTGGAAAAGAACAAGCCTTTTTAGACTAAAAAAATGTCCATTTTTCAAAGAACCAAAAAATCGGATTTTTGCAAAGTGGTTAACCCATAATTTTGGTAACAAAATTCAATTTTTTTCATCAATTTTTGGTAAAAAAAAAAAAAAAAAAAAAAAAGAAAAAAAAAAAAATATTGTTTTTATTAATAAAAAATATTAATTTAAAATANAAAGCAATTTTTACGCTCGCTAGACATGTTCAATTGAAAATCATGCCCATGCCCTAATTCAAAACAAAATGCTATCAAATTTTAGTTTCCAAGCCGTTTGGGCGATTTCAAAGGTGCTGTCTGGAAAAGCTGATGTAAATGAGATTATTCGTGGTTGGATAAGTGAAGAGACCACTTAAACAACTCGCATTCTAGTGGGTTGTTTCCCATTCTGACGCAATCAGCGATCTGCGACTAAATGCCGGGAAGCAGGCAAATATGGAACTGTCTGCTTAAAGGACAGTTTTCTTTGCGACGTTTAGGTGCATGACATTATTGCTTTTAACCACAAAAATTTCTGTATTATCTCAATATTTTTGTAAAATATCTCACGCCAGGCCATAACACTTGAGCTTTCCTAATGTATGATATCCTTCTTCACCTGCGTCATTCAGGTCTGACAGTCTGATCTGTGACACAGGTAATGATGACTTGTCCGTTAGTAGACCGCTGTCCTCTCTCCAGCCGCTGCCACCGTTATAACAATTACACTTTTTTCCACTTGAGCAAGAGTTTGTTACCCCGCATGCGCACATATTAGCTGATCCACCAGCTCCTCCCCAGTAGTTCATTTTCATCCCATCACGTGACGTCCACCAGGCAACCGACTCCGGTACAAATCCTACACCATTATTACACTCAAACTTGATGAATTGTTCACAGTTCTGCGAAATGCGAGTGAGTGCTACTAGCTGAGCGGTGCTGACTCCACTGTAAGTTATATCTTTACTGTAACATCCTGGTTTATCAACCTCACACCCTGGAATGTTAGCAACATATGTTCTCCTCTCGCTGTCGTGACTTATGACTGTCAAGCCAACTCCTCCCTTGTCACTCATATCACAATACACACTGAACGGAGCCTCGCCTCCTTTTCCATCAGGGTCAATAATAAAATTACCTGAAGAGCTTCCACTGTGGCCTGATTTTATACTGCTACATGACATGGGTTTGAGCACTTCTACAACACATGATGCTTCAATTGTTCTTTGATAGTTTCTTGCAACACATGTGTAAGATCCGTCATCATTTGCAGTCACCTGTTTGAGAAACAAGCTTCCGTTTGAAATAAAAACGTGGTTTTGAGGAAGATTTTTGTTTGTCCTCTTCCAGGTCATTTCTAGGGCTCCCTGGGCTTTGCAATTTAGCGTCAGGTTGTTGAACACAGATGCGGCAATCTTTAAAGGAGGTGTCACGGTAAATTTGAGCCTGTCAATCACTGTTATCACGGCCAAAGCGGAGTCTTCTCCAAGGAGATTCTTTACTGAGCATACGTAAGTCCCAATATCCTTTTTAGTTACACTAATTATAGTCATATTCCCATAGATCACTGCAGTTCTTCCTCTTGGCAAATGACCTAATGGTTTTTGCCATTTGATCGTTGGTATCGGCAGACCAGAAGCTTTGCACACCAAAGTTACGTTTTCTCCTTCTTCAAGGATAACAGACGAGGGCTTTTTTGTGACCAAGGCAGCAACTGATTAACAGACACAAAAAAATTGCACGTCAACTAACTTAAAAGCATCCTAGGGAATTTCCTTTAAGTTAACCTGGCACTTAGTCTATCACTTTGAAGATCGTGAACGACTTTTTCCGTCCCATTTAATGCAGCCAGCGTAAAGTCACAGCTGCTGAGAAGGGGCTGGATTTTGTTAATGTCAGATTCGAGGTTGGGGTTATACGCAAAAGCGCCCGTGTGATGATTTAGTAGAAAGAGCGCTCTAATTCGCTTGCAACTCCGTCGATCACGAGCCCGTGATTCGACGGAGCTATAATAGCCGAGGGGAGTAAGAAGAAAATGGAGACATTTTGATTCTTGCGATTGCGATTCAGTTAAGACTATAACGACCCTTAGGGCTCTTACCACCCCGACTACGACTCTGACTTAGGGTTTATCGGTTTAACTGCAAATCCAACACTGCAGCCAATATCTTAAGACAAGGTAGTCAAAAAAAATGCTTAAGAGACAGATATCTTAATTACAAAAGGAATGATGTCGACTACGGATTTATCGTGTAGAGTGTAAGTCATAACTTTATTTTCATTGGTCCCATTGGTCTCGCGTGATACTGAATTCTAATCTTTTCTTGACAACCTCTGGGATGTTATGGGGTTTGGGGTACAAGACTTTTGTTCATGTAAACAGGCTCAAGCGTATATCATGTCAGAGATTCTTGGTTCTTTAGAATCCTAAGTAAATATATACTTTTTCTAATAATGTAACAGTATTCAGCTTGTTTACATGTGGGAACAGGATACTCAGTTGTAACTTATTGGAACGTGCCGAAAACACAGGCCAAATACAACGTGCAGAAACTTCATAGACTTTCCATACACATAAGATATTTTGGGCTTGATGTCGAAACTCTCTGCTACGAGAAATTTTTCAAGTAGACAGTAGAATTATCTGTAGTTTGAACATGAATCGCTAAGCTTTGTTATCTCAAAGCTACTGTAGATTTTTTCACCTGTACACTGGGACATTAATATTAATTTTAATATTAAAAGTAATTACCTTGAACAGTCAATGTGGCCGATGAAGTCACGACTCCAAGAATATTTCTTGCCCTACATGTGTACTCTCCTCCGTCTTGTGACGTCACATCTCTTATCACAAGGTCACCACGTGATCGCATGATTCGTTTATCGGAGGGAAGACTGGAATTTTCCTTCAGCCACGTGACCTGGGGCACTGGATTTCCTTTGACCCCACACTGCAGTGACGCTATACCAGTTTTGTTTACGACGATGGACATCGGAGGTGACACAATCAAAGGAGCTGAGATGGATTCACCAGGATCACCCTTGGGTCCTTGAGGGCCCTTATCACCTTTTGGTCCAGGAGGACCCTGATCTCCTTGAGTTCCTCTTGCTCCTTGTGGTCCCTGAGGCCCAGCTGGCCCGTGTTTACCTGGGGGACCAGGCCTGCCTCGTCTTCCCCTGACTCCCTTCGGGCAATACACCACGCAGGCCAGGTTACTTATCGCTAGCCGAACTTCTCTTTTGATATACTCACGACTGACGATTTCACTGACGTTTGATTTCTTGTTTACATTTTTGGCGTTGCGTTTTTGACGAACGTTATTTTCTGCAACTAAGGGAGAATTCAGCACGTTATTTTCATGATCGTTCCGTGAAACTACCTCTTCTGTCCTACTTTTTAAAATTATTTTTTCAGTACTGACTGTACTGAGCTATTAAACCTGCGGCTCATGTTTAAACATTTACGCAGATTATTTCTCAACCCTTTGATACCACAACAGCTGAAACCGATGCGACAGAATGCTTTTTCTGATAAGATACAATTAGGAAACTGACCTTTTTAGTTCCTTTTAGCGTCAATAAATAACGGCTTAGTTTCTTAATGTAACGAAATAGGGCATTGTTACGAAATAAAGGTTCCTTGCAAAAGGAACAATTCTAATTTTGCCAAAAATCTGGGAACAATTAAAAAAAGCACTGACCTTTGCCATTGTCACTACGCAGCGCAGAAGTAATCAATTCATCGTTCACAGTGCGTCGTGAATGGATACTTTTTTCTCTCTGTAGAGTCAAGACTTGAAGCATGTTTCGATGAGCGTGAAGCTCGATCTCGACATGGATCAATGTCACGAAACAGAGAGCAAAAGAGAACACAACTACTGAACACGCTAGAGTGTTGCCGATCGGACGCTTCTTCGCATCCATTCTAATAGACCCAGTTTGTAAAATGTAGTGCTCAGAGGGGCAAAGTCAGTAAAAAAAGACTTGCAATAAAACAGTTGAAACAACTTCCAGTACGCAGTTGCGGTGGTCGTAGTTAAAAAGGAAGTTTAGGTCGAATTACTGTGTGGCTTTCCATCTGACCCTGGGGCAGGGGGGGGGGGTACTCCCTAGAATGGCCTATACGGAGAGTCTCCGTCCAAAAGGGGTACCTTTATTAGGCCTTCGGTATATGCCATGCAGGGATTTCATTAGTTGAGGGATGTGAAAGGGTAGGGAGATCTTTCATTTCGGTCTGTAAAAGATACCAAAATGGGCTTCCAGGCTCATTTTAAGGGATATGAAAGAGACCAGAAAATTTCTGGTTTAGTGATTTATTCATAGTAAAAGAGATGCATTGTTCTAAACTAGGTATGTGAAATAGGTGCCATTTGTTAGTAGGAGTCAATTCAAGTTATAAAAAGTGGGTACCTTTTCTGTCCAAAATAGTATATAAAAGGGTAAAGGGTTAGACCTCCCCGTATAAAGCTTCGGTAATCATGGACCCCCGCGAGGTCTTTTTTTTTGCAAAGCCATGCTTTAAGACTGATTACGCGTATGTTGGCAACTACTCCGACTACAACTTAAAAGTTGTTCCCGCCTTTAATGTTCGCTTGTAGAAAAGGCTTTTCTTAATATAAAGGAGTAACGCCGTGGGGGACACCTTCTAGTGATAAATTTATGAGGCAAAATGCTGGTGCTGAATCTTTTAAAACGCTTATGTCTGGGCTGTTTTCGAGGCGATTTAGACAGAACTTACGGCGAACTTAAGGAATGATATCGGTGGACATTTAGGTAGGTTGTCTTTTGTATATTGGTAGTCCGCACTTTACGGCAATGATTTAAGCCACGTTAGTGCCACATTGGGAAAACGTGATTTTGTGTCCAAGATTGCCGATCGAACAGGAAACGGCCCTGTGTGATTTTATAAATAAATGATCGATCAAATCCTCTGATGTGTCATGACAAAAGCGTATTTGCCAGCAAGATGTAATCGTTTAAATGAGCAAAATCTGTCATCCCTGCCCGGGGGGGGGGGGGTACTCGATATATCCCTGGGTAGGGAGGTGCGGCGCGGCCCCTCATACCCTGACCCTGTTTAAGACAAATATCGCTGATTTTCATACCCTGTTTAAGACAGAATTTCGATTTTTGATACCCTGTTTAAGACATTTAATTAACATTAGAGCTTGTAAAAATTTTCCTGTTTATCGTCCAAGAAAAGATATCCTGTTTAAGACAAAAATTGATAAATCGATCCCCTGATTAAGACAAAAAATGATAAATTCGATACCCTGTTTAAGACAAAAATCCCCAAAAACATACCCTGGCTGGCCGCACGTCCCCATTAAGCCCTTATAAGGGAGTACCCCTCCAGGCATCCCTGAAATCAATACCTTTAGTCTTATCTTGTTTTAAAAGGCGCTCTTTTAGAATTCCGCTTTTGTCATGACACACTACAGGCTACCAAGTTCACCCCTCTTCAGTACCAGCTTGTCAAGTTCTGCATCTGCCCTGAATTCTTCGATAGAAATTATCAGGAAACATTTTTCCAACGGTCGAGTCAAGCCTCCGCCGCAGGCTTCACTGTCCTGTTTTAGAGAACGAATGGGAGGAGGCTAGGTCGAGTCGCGCCGTAGTCTTGACATCGTTTTGAAAGGTCTTTCACTGGTATTCAAAGGGTTTGTTCGTTTGTTGGTGACGTTAACCGAAACGGAAAGCTTGCTTGTGTGACCAACTTACTTTGCGCGCTTAATTTCGGCTAGTGCTTGCAAGAGGATAGTTCTCAAAATCCTTTCTGTCATCATTGTTCACATTTTTGTTAATTCAACAGGCCTTTTTCAAAAAATGCCATGATGCTCTTTCTTGTCCCTCCAAAATTTTGTATAAGCATGGTTTTCAATTTTTCTTGTGACTTACAATCGCCCTAAGAGAAATTGATAACAATGCTTATACATGTTGGAGGGACAACAAAGAGTATTACGTTATTAAATACCACAACAATTTTTTTGTTGTTGCAAAAAGCCTATAGCAAACAAGTTAATCTATAGACGACGTCACCCTATATATAAATTAGGTTCAAAAGTTGAAAAAACTGCATAATGCACAAGCGCGCACAAAAATTGCCACCCCGAAGGAGAGGTAGGCGTCGAGGTAGGCTCAGTCTCCACCCCTTGGGAATACCTCGGGCGCATCGAGACACTCAAGGTTGGAGACTAAGTCTAGGGAGAGGCGAGAAGTGGGAGAAGGAGAGCGCTTTGGCTTGCCACTTTCCTCGGGCGGGTGGCAATTTTAACACGCGCTTGCCGATTTTTCTCTCCCTCCTTTGAGGAAAATGAGGGAATATCATACGGGAAGTTATTAGGTCACGAGCACTCTCTTGTTTCATGGTTTAAGACAGAATTTTACCGTTTCACTCGCCGCACGTTGTTCTGAGGAAGAAAAGAAGGACTGCTTGCGGCTAATAACCACAGGAGTGTGTGCACTACCGAGGGGTAAGGGCTACAATGAAGAGGATTAATGGGATCGGGATCGCGACCTCTGGGAACGAGATCATCGTCTCGTCCCAGGCTCCGAAAACTTTTGGCCGGACTCATTCCTAGGGTCTACTCATTAGTTTTCCAATATGGCGGCAGCAGCGGCAGGAGCAACTGCTGGGAGGAAATTTAGTCCGGATTCGATTCTAGAAATACGTGTATCGCAGAACCTCTCGAAGCTCGGGGGCGGCAAAGGTCCATAAAATGTCAGCGATGGAAGGATGGAGAGAATTGGAGTAAATTGTGTGGCTTGGGAGGGCGGGTTTCAACACTGGCTCTAGTCTGTTGGTAGTTTCGAAAACGAAGCACTCGAAAACGAAGACCGAAGCACGAAGCACCCAAAATTCGAAAACGAAGCACCCAAATCTCGAAAACGAAGCACCCTAGATCGAAAACGAAGCACCCAAAACTCGAAAACGAAGCACCCAAAACTCGAAAACGAAGCACCCTAGATCGAAAACGAAGACCCCAAAATCTCGAAAACGAAGCACTCAAATCTCGAAAACGAAGTACCCAAAACTCGAAACCACTGTCGGCTGTACGTCTTGCATGACGCAATCCGAATCAGGTGGAGGCAGCGGATGCGTCCGCACCTCCAAAGGTCCACAAAATCCATCCCAAGGTTTTATAAGAGCCTGCCAACTGTTTAACTGAACGTTTCTAGATGGGATACAGTGTATTAATTTTATTATTGGTCTCGCTATACTTGATACATCTTACCTTAATATGCGTTTTTTCGGTACACATGCATGTTTATGTAGACTTGAAAAAACTGTCCGTCAGCAGATTTTGGCGTATTCAAGTACGCGTGAGCAGTAACACTAAAGGTCTGAAACGAGGCTGAAAACGGAGTGTGACGCTCGCGCGTATTACTCTTACGCCACGCTTTACCGACTTCTTTACTGATTTTGAGAAAAAAACCGACTGTTTTGCAGTCTACCATATCGGATATTTATGCCACTGCGTGATCAGATCAGATCAGATCCAGGCAGAATTTGTTCTAGGGTAATAGCCTGGGATCAGGCTCTATGGTGGGGAACAGGAGAATTTTGAAATAAAAGGAGCGAATAAAAAAAGGAGAGTTAAGCTACTGAGAAGGAGGTCGGTGGGGCGAAGCCTGAAGATATGCTTTTTATGCCACCGATCCACCTTTAACTACACTAATTTGCAAATGGCCTTTAACGAGGAATGGAATAGAAAACGCTCATCATTTTTGTACGGGGATACTTGCAATACAGTAATACGGCAATACAGTAATATTCTAGAAATAGTTTGGGCGTTCTCAGTTTTCTGATCACGTCCAAAACATAGCCTCCCACCGGGCCTCCCACGCAGCGGTGGAAATGCATTTACAACTTGAGTAGTTGAACTGCATTCGATTCGTTATCGAATACTCGTTATCGCGCTTGATTTCTGCTGTATTTACATTGGTCTCGTGTTTATAAAGGAAAGACCGGTGTCGAGTTTTTGGGTGCTTCGTTTTCGAGTTTTGGGTGCTTCGTTTTCGATCTAGGGTGCTTCGTTTTCGAGTTTTGGGTGCTTCGTTTTCGAGATTTAGGGTGCTTCGTTTTCGATCTAGGGTGCTTCGTTTTCGAGATTTAGGGTGCTTCGTTTTCGATCTAGAGTGCTTCGTTTACGATCTAGGGTGCTTCGTTTTCGAGTTTTGGGTGCTTCGTTTTCGAGTTTTGGGTGCTTCGTTTTCGAGTTTTGGGTGCTTCGTGCTTCGGTCTTCGTTTTCGAGTGCTTCGTTTTCGAAACTACCCTAGTCTGTTGGAAGGTGAGATGTAGTTAAAGTACAGGTCACTGCTTCATCGATAAATTACCAAACCGCACAGATTCCCCTTGATCTAATGGAGTATTTTGTTAAGAGATTAGGGCTAGGAGATACTTTTAAGGCTATTCATTTATCTGTATCATAGTGACCTGTACTCTGACCTGTCAAAGTGGCTTGTATTTTAGACCCACCGCCTTGCTAACCCATGCTATGTTCAATAATGACTATAATAATATTATCACTTGTGAAGTGTGTCATTAGTAGTGAGTGGATGAAATGGTAGGAGATAATGCTGCATTGAAAATAACAAGTAAAAGCGGTATAGTTTCGAAAACAAAGGACTCAAAAATGAGGACCGAAGCACAAAGCACCCAGATCTCAAAAACGAAGCACCCAAAACTCGAAAACGAAGCACCCAAAACTCGAAATCACTGTATGTTGAAGAACTACAACTTTAAGTCTTGCATGACGCAAACCGAATTTGTCCGTACCTCCAAAGGTCCACAAATCCATCTCAAGAGTTTATTTTAAGCCTGCAAACTGTTTAACTGAAAATTCTAGATAGGAAAGTTCTGTTTTATAAGTCTTGCGATACTTGACACATCTTATCGTACTATGCATTTTTTCGGTACACCGTGTTTATGACGACATATTGGGTATCTTTGACACTGCGTGATACCCAGATCAGATCCAGGCAGAATTTGTGGACTGAGAATGAAAACATCAGCCCTTCATGAGTACAACATGAAAGTGCACCCTAGTCATCAGCAGCAAAGTCTTTGTTGCCTTGAAACAAAAAATGCTCCCTGATGTAAAAATACATGACTTTACTGGCGGACCCCAAGCATATTTTCAGAGACAGAAAGATGAGGCATCCAATTTTGCAGCTGGCTAAGACCACGTACGGTACACGCGCTTTGTGCGCAATGAGATTATCTACTCACTTCACGAGAATTAACCTATTAAAAGGGAAACAGAAAATTAAAAGAAGGTGCCAATGCCTGAGAAGCGTCAGTCAATACTAATCATATTTTCAATTTTTTAGGTACTTCACATGAATTCGGTGTAACTACCTGGGCCATGTGAAAGTTATTAATTGTTAAGACAGGAGCTGATCATGGCTCCTGGTTAAGATAAGAGCATCAAAAAATTCAAAATGACAAATAGCCAGCTATGGCAAAGGCCAAAGGAATGTAAGATCTTCTTTAATGAAGTAAATAATAATAATTATTAAATAGTTGTTACAATCATTGAAAATTGAAAAGTTTTTAGCCGTTTTCAGCATCAGTTCTAGACTCTCTCTTTCTCTCTGTGTAGCTGAGGTGCTCCTGGGGTTCCCAGTGATGCCAACAGTCGACCTCCATGCACTTCCAAGCCTTGCAGTCCTGTGTCAGACTACAATTTTGTGAGGAAGGGGGAAGGGAATTTTTTGGATTGATTAGCCTTGCAGCATATTCGTGGAATTGAATTTTATGTCTACCACATTTTGCAGGGCTGTCAAGCCCCCATGTAATCAAATATTGAGAATTGATAGGAAAGGAATGATAGATGATGTTACAAGTATACCGCACAACAAATAACGCCATTTGTGCCAAAAATGCTGGTTGATTCCGATATTAATTACTGCATAATATTTGAAATTTTATGATCAGAAAGTGGAGTCTAGGGGTTTCAATAAGCACCGACGACCAACAAAACAAATCGGCTACTTTGCTCACAGAAGTTGGCTACTTTTTCCCCTTAAATTGGAAGCTGGAAATAAAGTGTTAAATTAAAGAAATATTCTGTCAGAACGTATATTAAAATTCAAGTTGCAGGACCCAGACAGACTTTTTGCTTCAGATTTAAAATATTTAAGAAAATTTGGGACTTAATGTACATTACTTGTCCAAATTGCTCAAAAATACATGATCTTTTCTACTCAATTTAGTGCCCAGAAAGCTGGAAATGGCTTTTTAGGGCATTGGTGCATGCCCCCAGTCCCCTCTAAAAGAAGGGGAGTAAAAGCCTCTTTTTGATACAGTCGGTTACATTTTTCAAACCTGCTGGCTACTTCAATTTTTATTGAAACCTCTGGGAGTCTACAAGAAATAGCAACTTTGACGATTATCCTGGAGATATCAGACTCTAATCTGGAGACCGGGAGATACAGTTCAAAATCTGGAGTCTCCCTGATTATTTCAGTAGAGTTGACAGCACTGGTTTTGGTTTACCATGTGTCGGGTAATGTGTCGGATATTTAGCAATAAGGTTCCCCTGGGGGCGCCAAAGACCTGGGGTGTACTCGACAAAGTATGGGAGGCTCTGCCCCTAGGTCCAACCCCTTACCCTTTAATGTACAGTTTTTGACATTAAACATACCCCTTTCATTTACCCTCTATTGAAAAATGGTACCCCCTTCACATCTTGCATCTAGCCTTCTAGCAACCTCTCCTGGGTGTATGCTACTTTGCTTCCCTATTTTTAACTGTTTTTAAGTACATGTTTTTGAAATGTGCTACCATACCATGTGCGACCTAGGCATGATAATTCAAACCCACAACCTCCAAGTTGGATCTGCTGTTGCTTTACTGACTCTATTGTGAGCCGTGCGGATCACGGCAAGTTAGAATGTGAAGAGTACATAATGTCGAATGTTGTGCCATGTGGCAATGTGTAACTAATAATAGAAAAGACAATAGACTCGAGTGAAAATTCAAGTTCTACAATAATCCTATATACCCCATGCACTGTGCATTACAGCTAATACTGCTGTAGTGTGTATTTCAACTCTTTTGTTATTGTTTTAAGGTTCCTGTTGCTGTGGCTGTTTGTGGGTATTCTCAGTTAAGGAAGGATTTACTCTCGACATGAAGAAGTAAGTGATTTGGAGGTATTAGAGACCTTAAGATGCACTGTTTCCGTGTATGGGTATGGGTAAATTAGCTGCTCATGTAGCCGACATACGGGTAGATTGCCTCTTACTTAGGGGGAACAGGTAGACTGCTACTGTGTAGAATGGTTATGCCATTATCATAGCTGGGAAATAATGGTCTCCTTTTATAAAACTACTAGGTAAACATTTTCACTTCCCTCACTATTAAGAAGAATTATCTGCTCAGCATCTTCCTCTGACCAAAAAATCAGTGGTAGCTGCCTTGGACATGTTGGTTATCACTCTGAACCACTGCATATTGAACAAGCCACCTCAAAAACTTAAGCGAATGTGCAGTTAAATTCCCATCGTCAACCCTGCTGAACACCACACAAGAGAAATATTACCCATCCTAAGCAGCCGACATAAACAACCATGAAGCAATACCAAACGGTTATTGGATGAAGGTTTTTGTGATATCCAGAATGATGAAGGTTGTGGTTAAGTGTTATCAGCCGAGCAGAAGGCCAAGGCTGATAACACTTACCTAGACCTTGATTATTTAGGATGTCACAAAAACCGAATCTAATTGTTGTTTTATCATACATTGTTCTGTAGAAAATGATAACAAACACACTGTCGCAAGGAACCTGATTTACACCTGTAATATTGTTGTTGGAATTAATCATGCATTACATATGCAACCTACAGATTAGCAGTAGTCAGTTATCTGCTAGCAGATAACTAGCTAATCTAGCTATAGGTTGGGCTGATTTCCAAAATTAGCTGTAGGCTCTTAGCCAGTGAGAAGATAGATAATGAGTACAATGTTTAATAATAAACAATTATTAGATGAGGTTTTTGTGATGTCCAGAATAATCAAGGTCAGAGGTAAGTGTTAGCAGCCAAGCCAAAGGCCGAGGCTGGTAACACTAACCGAGAGCTTGTTTATTTAGGGTATCAAAAACCAAATCTAACAATATTATTGTTTTATTATACGTTGTTTTGAAGAAAATAACAACAAACACGCTGTCACAAGGAACCTGAATTGACATTGTTATTGGAAATCATGCATTGCACACGCAACCTACAGATTAGTCAGTTATCTGCAAGCAGATAACTAACTAATCTGTAGGATTGCTCAGATTTCCAAAATTAGCTGTAAGCTCTTAGCCAATGAGAAGACAGATAGTGAGTACAATGTATAAGAATTATAATAATTCGCACATTAATACTGGCAGTATAGAAAAGTTGACATACAACTATAGTTCTGGATAGTAAATTGGAGGCTCATACTAGAAACAAAAATGATAAGATACCCTATCATTCCGATACTTTGAAAAGTTCAAACTCATATTGCCTTTTTATTGACTTTTTATCTCTGCAGGAAATGGCTGAGCCCATTATTGCTTCCTAGATTTCTGCTCTTTATAACCTTAGTTCAACATCTTCTTTGATGTTGATTCAAAGCATCCATGACATTGGACTCTGCCCACGGCTTTGGGAGTACTAAGTAAACTTTATTGATCATGATTCTTATTTCTGCACTGCAGTTTTAAAGAGAAGATTCACATTACTCCAATCTAAAGTTATCAACGCGGACGGTGCGAATCCTGGTTTCCCTTGTGAACTGATTAATTGTGGAAAGTTGATGGAGTCTATAGCCATTGAAACGTATTTTGCATCAGTCGGTGACACTCAAACCTTTATTACACAATACATCAGGGAACAGAGAAACAAAGGGATATCACTCTAATTGGGAAACTCCCATTCAAATCGCCACTAATACTGGCAATCAACTTTTATTAGGATACTGTTCATTAGCATACTTTCTAAAGCACAAACTCATACTAACATTTTAGTGTTTTTCGTATGTACAGGTTATAGCTGCGGAGCCGAATCTCTTCCTAAATTTCTGCCCTCCCCCCCCCCCCCCCCCCCCCCCCCCCCCCCCTCTCTTTTTTTTTTTTTTTTTTTTTTGTTTTTTTTTTTTTTTTCTTGTGTTTTTTTGGTTTTTGGTTTTTTATTTTTGGTTGTGTTTGTTTGTTTTTTTCTTTCTTTATGGATGTTGTCCCCCACCACTCTTTTCCGCTTTTACACACAATCTCCTCATATTTTTTTGTTTTTTTTTTTTGTGCCGGTTTTTGCTGGGGGGCCCCTTCTTTCTTTTTATTTCTTCCCCCCCCCCCCCCCCCGCTTTTCATCTTTTTAGTCTTCTTTGATTTTGATTCAGATTTTGATTTGATTCCACAACACTGGACGCTGCATGTTTAGGAACTGCTGAGTAGTCTATTGATCATGATTCTTCAGTATTAATTTTTTCCTCTTTCAGTTTAAAAGAAAGATTTACTGTGAAAGGTTTGAACCCAGGAGTCATTTCAAAAGTAGGTTGAGTTTGATCGTACGGGTGAACGTAGTCCTGAATAGGACTGTTGTTGTTGACAGTGACTGACGTTTCGACAACCTGTGTGGTAGTCATCTTCAGAGTCAAAGTGAGTTGTATCACGTCAGTTGATGGTATTATACTCTGATCTGATTGGTCAATTATGTCGCGATGTTATTGGTCGTCTGTCAGTTAAGCCGTGATGTCATTGGCTATGAAGACTAGTAATCAGTAATTGGTGCGTTTCGATGCGTCTATTGTCACAGTTAAACAGTCGTCTATTGTTGGTCAAATTGTCAGTTCTCCAGTCGTTCTCGCGTATTTAGTTTTGCTTGATCTCGTCAATAAGTCGTTTGTACGACGCTGGTAACTGTTGGCTACGATTCAGTGGCGTTTGTTCTAAGTTAGTAAACCAGCTCACATTGCTGAGCACCATTTAAAGACGAAACACCAAAATTGACTGGGACTCTGCGACCTGTATAACGTATATTCTACAGACTGCTATCAACGTCTTACTTAGTTAACCTGTTTTTGGATTTAGGAGAAATTGTTAATGAAAATCTATAAATATTAACTGTCATTAAATTTCTTTTTGTTTTCAAAAAATTGTTAACATTGGAAGCAGGTCAAGAGCTCCTGGCCCACAGACCCGAGTAGTACCTCAAGGATCGGTCTTGTAAAGAACATTTTGAAGTAATGCTCATCAGTTAAACCATGAGGAAATGCTGCAGCTCTGAGAAAGTATGTTCACACTTGTTTTCCTGGCTTTGTTTAATTGCAAAAATGGTTTTTTTGCCAATCTTACAAATGTACTTGTACTCTTCTATGAGTGTACCTTAACAGTTGACTGCAAGATGCTACTAGGTGGTGAAAATGTGCCAAATAACAATATTAGACTTGGAACAAAAACTTGTCATGAAAGAATATTTTATCAGTGAAACGAAAAATATTTATCCCCTGCCCTGGAAGAATTTTGCCAGGACCATCATTAGAACTTAATGGTGCAGATGCTTATGGACAATACATGTACAGCTAAACAAAGGAATTGTTAATAGTGCTTAGTGTTTTAAAAACGCTATCTTAGATCCGGGACTGAGAGACAGTAGAATCTATAGAGTTGTAACAGCTAATGGATAATACTTCCTTGTTTTACTGTATAAGGTTCTGCAAAAGCAAAAGGACAAGAGTGACAAAATGGCCCGGAAGAGAAAAATAAGCAAAACTGGACAAGGACATCAGGGATAAAGCAATGGCAACACTGAAGCAACGTAAGTTTATGATTAAGGTGGCCATTTTTGCAAGGGGTCCCACTAACCTGAAGGGAATAAATATGTCAGTAAACAGCATAATTATAATTTTGTACCATCGATACTCGTTTTCCCTGGTCAGCGCTTATACGCACTCACCCACCCACTCACTCACAAAAGCACCCGCCCAAGAACCTGCTCTTTGTGCTTATATTTGGGGTTACGATTGAGGATTCATAAGAGGACTGTTATCCTTGATAGATTTACTGTAGTTACAGCCCCTTGCTTGTACCTTGATCGTAAGGCTGGAATGCCCCCGTTCACCAAACACCACACTATTAAAATTAAGCCTTATTTGGCCCAAATTAGACCTAATCAAAACTCCATATGGTTTTAGCTGTCATCTGTAATTTTGGTGCCTAGTAGTGTTTGAACATTTCGGAGTTCCGGTTTGTACTCTCTACACAAAGGTTTATATAATGATTATTAAATTAGACGGAAGGTGCCCGCAACTTTCTAGTAAATCATGCGGGGTTTTTCCCAGTTAAGCTTTCAATAAACCCTTGTCGAAGTCGAAGTCGAAGTCCTTTGTTAGGTATGGACATATACAAGTGACAAAATATCTAATTAGCGGTTTTTCCCAGTTTCGCTTTTGGTCGAAGTTGTTCTGGGGTCTTTTGTAAAGTATGCTTTACATATACATATGTATGACTGTATAGGGGCTATTCAATGTTAATCAGGGGTTTTTCCCAATTTCGCTTTCAATGTACAAATGTCTGACTATTTAGGGACTATCCAACGTTCATAGGGGTTTTTCCCAGTTTCACTTTCAGTGGTCGAAGTCGTTCTGGGGTCTTTTGCCCAGTATGCTTTACATATACATTTGTCTGGATTTATGAAAACACGGCTTCAGTGAGTGTCTAAAAGTCCTTGGTACCAAGACTTTGACCCTCCCCACCCAGGACAATGGGTGACTGTCTGCACCTCCCACTGAGCTCTGCAATTATCATGATAATCATTCTCAGCAGAGGCCTTATTCAGCCGGCTAGGGCAAATTAAGACCAAGGTAGCTGCCAGTCAAAGCCTATACTGAACACTACTGCTTACTGAAGGGGTTGTGTCAAAACAGCCCCCTCCCCACCCCACTAGTTTTGACCCCCAGGCCTGATCCACCCACCCAGTTGTAGGGTGTTCCCTGGGCTACTCAGCTCTACCGACCAAGCCGCCAAGCCCCCTACTTGTTTGGACGCCGGACTGGCCTGGAGCCGGGCGAAAACGTAGTGGCCACGTTTTAATGAAATCAGACAGATATTGAACACAAAATGACTGTCGCAAGACACTGGCTAGAGTGGTGCCACCAAGTACTTGCCCGGGCAGGTAACACCGTCCTCCTAGGACCAGGCTGCAGAAAGGACCTTAATTATCTGTCTGGATTTATGAAAACATGGCTTCAGTGAGTGTCTAAAGGTCGTATGCTAAGTGTGTCCTTGGTACCAAGACTTTGACCCTCCCTACCCAGGACAATGGGTGACTGTCTGCACCTCCCACTGAGCTCTGCGATTATCATGATAATCATTCTCAGCAGGGGCCTTATTCAGCTGGTTAGGGCAAATTAAGACCAAGGTAGCTGCCAGTCAAAGCCTGTACTGAAAACTGCTGCTTACTGAAGGGGTTGTATTGAACACAAAATGACTGTCGTAAGACACAGGCTAGAGTGGTGCCACCAAGTACTTGCCCGGGCAGGTAACACTGTCCTCCCTGGACCAGGCTGTAGAAAGGACCTTAATTATCTGTCTGGATTTATGAAAACATGGCTTCAGTGAGTGTCTAAAGGTCGTATGCTGAGTGTGTCCTTGGTACCAAGACTTTGACCCTCCCCACCTAGGACAATGGGTGACTGTCTTCACCTCCCACTGAGCTCTGCAATTATCATAATAATCATTCTCAGCAGAGGCCTGATTCAGCCGGCTAGGGCAAATTAAGACCAAGGTAGCTGCCAGTCAAAGCCCGCACTGAACACCGCTGCTTACTGAAGGGGTTGTGTCAAAACAGTCCTCCTCCCTATCCCACTAGGTTTTACCCCAGGCCTGATCCACCCACCCACTGTTAGGGCAGTCCCTGGGCTATCCAGCTGTACCGGATAAGACGCCAAGCCCCCTACTTGTTTGGACGCCGGACTGGCCTGGAGCCAGAATGCGCCCGGCGCCAGGCGAAAACCTATTGGCCACGTTTTAACGAAATCAGACAGACATATGTATGACTATTTAAGGGCTACTCAATGTTAATCAGGGGTTTTGCCCAATTTCCCTTTCAATGTTCGAGGCCGTTCCGTGGGTCGTTTGCGAGGCACGCTGATAAACACATTTCTGACTATTTAGGGACCATCCAGTATTGATAAGGGTTTTTTCCCAGTTTCGTTTTCGATGTTTAAACCTCAGGCAGGTCGTTTCCGGGGTCGTTTCCAAGTCTTGCTGATATGCATGTGTCTGACTAGTTAGGGGCCATGCAGTGTTAATAAGGGTTTTTTCCCAGTTTTGCTTTCAATGGTCGAAGTCAGTGGTCGAGTCTCAGGCCATTTGTAAGATACGCTTATATACAAATGTCCGACTATTTAGGGACTATCCAGTGTTTATACGGGTTTTTCCCAGTTTCACCTTCAGTCGTCGAAGTCGTTCTGGGGTCTTTTGCAAGGTATGCCTTACAAATACATATGTATGACTATTTAGGGGCTATTCAATGTTAATAAGAGGTTTTTCCCAATTTCGCTTTCAATAGTCGAGGCCATTCCTTCGGTCGTTTGCAAGGCACGTTGATAAACACATTTCTGACTATCTAGGGACCATCCAGTGTTGATAAGGGGTTTTTCCCAGTTTCGCTTTCAATGGTCGAGTCTCAGGCTTTTTGTAAGATACGCTTAATATACAAATGTCTGACTATTTATAGACTATCTATTGTTTATACGGGTTTTTCCTAGTTTCACTTTCAGTGGTCGAAGTCGTTCTGGGGTCTTTTTGCAAGGTATGCTTTACATATACATATGTATTACAGAACTTTAATAGGGACTATTCAATGTCAATCAGGGGTTTTTCCCAATTTCGCTTTCAATGGTCGAGGCCGTTCCTTGGGTCGTTTGCAAGGCACGTTGATAAAACACATTTCTGACTGTGTCGATCAGGGTTTTTTCCCACTTTCGTTTTCGATGTCCAACCCTCGGGCAGGTCAAAGTCGTTTCCGGGGTCGTTTCCAAGTCTTGCTGATATGCACGTGTCTGACTAGTTAGGGGCCATGCAGTGTTAATAAGGGTTTTTTCCCAGTTTCGCTTCGATTCAATCCACTGCACTTTTTGAATGAAAACACTGAGAACATTGCCACCGTTTTTGAGAAAAAAAAACAAAGGGAAACTTTGAAGAAAAAAGGAAGATAGCGAGACGGAACAACCTTCAATAGCTCCTTTCCAGCTCTCCCCGGTATTAAGGATGTTGGAGCCAAAATAGTGCGGCATACAACAGCAAGATTAACATCAGTTAGGGGGTTTTTCCCTAGCAGGTTTGGTATACTTTTCCCATTGTGGTAAACAAACCACTTCTCTGAACCAATCACTAATTAGGGGGTTTTTTCCCGGTTGTGCTTCGATTCATTCCACTGCGCCTTAGCTTGTGAGTGAAAACAAGCCGAATGTCTTTGAGAAAAACCAAGTGGAAATTTCGGAGCAAAAAGAAAGAAAGTGGGAAGAACAGTCGAAGACTTTACTTTACCCGACTTTACTCGAACTGTTGCAGCCAAAAAAGTGCGTGATACAAAAGCAAGGTTAATTTTAATTCATAAATTACCTTGTTAGGGGTTTTCCCTTCCAGATTTGGCATAGTTTTTCCATTTGCGTCATAACCTATTTCTCTCAACCAATCATTGCGCGACAATTATGCCATTAATTAAACAGCTGGTACAAAGCTCGCCGCACTTCGGACGTACCTCGAAGCTGTTCGCTGTTAGTTGAAGGTAGTTCACAATTAACTTAACGTTGGTGCTAGTTATTTAGATTTTAACATAGCCAAGCGTGAGAATGGTTATAGTGACAGACGATTAGTATATATAGTCCCCTTATAACTTGTTAGAGCTTTTATTAATAACGCATATTTTGAGCACTTTAATTGGTTCAGTTAATTAGATAGACAGTTTACAGTCCTCGTGGTCGTTGAAAAAGGTCGATCTCATTGTTTCGTTTATATGTTCTTTTTTAGACGATAGTGCTTTATCCAACAGACAACTAAGGCCCCGTTCCCGCGAGGGGAAGGGGCCTGATCAGACCCCTGTGTTAAAAGGATGGTCAGAGTTCGGAATCGAAATGACCAGTTGAACTTCCTCAAGTTCACCGCCATCGTCGCCGATGAATTTCCGAAAGCCTTGCGTCAGACCTTCAGACTCATGTGGGACAGGAAATTTGGACCAGTAGAACTCTGGGATGACTCTGAGGCCGTGAGGAAATCCTTCAGGGGTAAAGAGCATCGCAAAACCAAAGTTCCTACCGATCAGTCGTACGAGGAGTGGGATTGCACAGCATTGTTTCAGGCCACAATTTTTGCGCAGTCCTTTGCCTTACCTGACAGTACCGGCAAATACCAGACCCTCAGTGATCTGTACGTGAAACCCCTTGGGTTAGCGCGTGGAGATTTCCACGCATCTGTGGTGAGTTCGGGCGGAGACTATTATCAAACCGCCGCTTTAGCGATTGACCAGCTTCGCCTTTTAAGAAACTCGTTGTTTCATTCAGCCAAAGGTGAGATGAGCAAACGAACATTTAACCAAAACTTGAAGCGTGTCAAGGATACCTTCAAGGCTCTTGGTCTGAAGACAGACGAGATTGATGCCATTAGCAGCAAGGTCGGCTTTTCTACAAGCGAAGTCGCCAAATTGAAGCGCAAGATCCGGAACAGGAACATGGCCATAGTAGTAGGAGTAGGTATAGGAGTAGGTTTATTATAAAAGGCCGATTTATTTGGCACAGTTCCATGGAGAAAAACGAAAAGTTCAGCGAGTCGAGGTTTCGATGTTACTAGCGTTGTTTTGAAGTTTAAAGTTTAAAAGAATGCCAAGTGTCCACATACCAATCGCTGTGATTTAACGCAAAAGAACGTTTTGAAACGTAATGTCATATTGATCGCCATGCAATTACCTTTTAAGTTGTTCACTCCCTTCCTTCCCTCCTCCACACTAAATGGGGGAGCTTCGTCCAGTAAGGATGCGGAGTGATAGGGTATATTATATAACAGCTGGCGTTTAAGTAATTCGCTGATCTGATGCGATATTGAGTGGCCTGGCGATATCGCACAATATCACCGAATTGCATATGGAAAGTACGTTGTACATGAAATCACAGCGAAATCGCTTAATAAAGCAATTTGAACCGCTAAGAGTTCATGCAACAAGTCTTAAAAAATGCATAGTTTCGTGCAAACCTTAAAACGTGTCTGTTCAGCAAGGACTGAATCAGTTTGAAAGTCAAACACGAAAGCGCACTCCAAAAGGGTACTTCCGACGGAAGACCAGGGCTTATTTGCCAATCAACAGCAACCAAGAAAATTAGCTTGAAATTAACGATGGTTAAAATTTACATTTTTCACTCTGTCATAGTAGTTCAACCGTAAGAAAGTGAGGTTAAGGAAACTTTTTGCCACGGTTTTTCAGTTTTGTAAACTTTGATTGAAAGGCAGCAGGAATTTTAACATATTTTCACAAGATGCATTTTACATCAGAAGTTTTCGTCTACAACGGCGAACCTGCGAAATTCAAACTCATCCTTAAATACTTTTTTCTTTTAGCCAACATAATCCTAATCTCCTTCGCGGGTTCATTGCGAAGAAAATTCTTCAATTAGCCACGTAAACTTTACAGCTTTCATTTTTGTAATGTAAAAGTTTTGGTTTACAGAAGCTTTAGTTTATGAAAAAGTATAAAGTTCTGCGTGTTATATTTACCTTCACTTCCAGATTGGTTTTGGTCATCTACATTTTGTTTGCGAGACACTATCTTGACACTTTTGGACTTCTTGCTCTTCGGAGCACGTGGTGTGGCAACGCGTGTGTCGGAGGGCAAGAAAGTCCAGGGTAAATAAATAAATAATGACTTTACTGGACAACAATTACTGGTGAAACCAGTAATTCTCATTGTGGTCCTTAAAATCTACAAACGACTGAAACAAATAATTCAAATTGAACATTACATTTCTTAAGAATCCGAACTGGCTAGAGGCAAACCATTTGGCTACTTACAAGCGTGGCCGAGGTACGGAACTTGATACCGTGAATGTATCATTGTGCATTTTATTTGCACTCGCATTGAGGCTGCTGAAGCTGGCGTCATTTAAATTTGCTACTCCGTGCTGACGAGACTCAAAAAGGACGAAACAGCAGTCCACAGTTGCAACCCTACTTTATCGAGTTTCGGTCATGTTGGTGTCTCGCAAAGTCAATTTTTTTCACGTAGTATCAGCCTAGCTTCTGTAAAATTCTGGTTTATTTTTAGGCTGATTCATGATCTCAGTATAGATCCTACGTATCCTTTTCTTATAACTTTTACTTTCTTTAGCCATTTTATAGTGCGCCTTCGTGTTTCACCAAATCGGTATAAAATGCATTGTTACTGAACTCTTTTTTCCATCATCGACATTCTGTGGCACTTTTAACACTTTTGTCTTGAAAATGACGCTAGCAACATCGAAATGTTGCTTCGCTGAAATTCCTTATTTTCTCGTTAAGTGTTGTTCTTTTGGTGGCAGGGAAAGCACATACACTGTACATGCAGCCGTGTTATCTGGGTCGGCCATAATTGGCCATTAACTGTTAATGGATAGTAGTAATAGTACACCATAGAATAGTACATGTAAATTGTGTTTTTGCTTTTTTGTACTATTTCTTGACTATTTCAAATAAAGTTTCTTTTTCCGTGTAAGGAAAAACAAACAGAGAAAACAAAATAAAAAATAATAAAATTTTTCTTGATTTCAGTCATGCTTGTCTTCACTTAAAGGGTGGCCTCTCTTCAGTTGCAGATTGCAAAAACGATTTTGGATTCTCCTCCGATACAACGTAATGCACAAAAACCAACCAAACTAAAAACTTTAGATGGTACGAGACGAGACGAGATGAGATACCGCGATCAGTTTTAAAACGGGATTTTTTTGTCGTTCGTAGTGAGGGGTGCGCGTGAGCTTTTCTTTCGCGAGTTCTGCTTGGAACTTGCAAGTCTGATACTTGCTGCTCAGCGACTTCACTGGTTCAAAGTTTACATGACTTTGAAGCCCTTTCGTTTATAACGATACACATTTCTGATTATTTAAGGACCATCCTGGGTTTTTTTTTCCCAGTTAAGTTTTCGATGTTCAACCATCAGGCAGGTCAAAGGGTGTAGACAGAACGTGGACCCTCCCTTCTGGACCCCCCTTTTGGACCCCTTTTTGGACCCCCTTCTGGACCCCTTTCTGGACCCCTCTTTTTTTTTACATAAAAAAAATAAAAAATAATAGTTATAAATAAATATATTTAAAAAACGCAAGCAAACAAATAATAAAGTCCCTTACCATCACTCCGTCTTGCACATTTTACCATGAAGCTCGAAAGGTGACCGGATGAAATGCTTCCAAGATACAAACAAAATTTCTATGTTTGTACTATAAAGGCTGACAAACAAATATACATTGCCGGTATCCGCAAAACTTTGCGTGCTGCTAAACAAGACGACTGCTCAAAAAAGGAGGGGTCCAGAAAGGGGTCCAGAAGGGGGTCCAAAAAGGGGTCCAGAAGGGATCGGAGGGTCTACGTTTTGTCTATACCCCAGGTCAAACTCGTTTCCGGGGTCGTTTCCAAGTCTTGCTGATATGCACGTGTCTGAGTATAGTTAGGGGCCATGCAGTGTTAATGAGTGGTTTTTCCCAGTGTTCCTATACGATTAAATCCACTGCACGTTTTAAATGGAGATACTCAGAACATTGCTAACTTCTTTTGAGAAAAAACTCATGGACAACGTCAAGGAGAAAAGGAAGATGGTAAGAGCAACAGTCAACAGCCCCTTCGCAGGTCTCTTACCGATTTTGTGAACGTTGTACAGCCAAAATAATACGTCGTTCGGGTACAGAAAGATTAATATCACATCCGTCTTGTCCGTGCAAAAATAATCTCCTGTAATTAGACAACATTGTCACTGTTTTGTATCCGGTGGATAACGCTATCCACCGGATAAATTGCTTTCCAGTGGATAGCGCGGTTTGTTTTGTTAACACTTATCCACTGGATGGCGATTTATCCGGTGGATAGTGATATCCTGCCTTTGAACAACTGGTGGCAGATGGATAATCACAAAACTCTTAAAGACCTAGTAAGTGACCTCTTTGAGCCTTTAGCCTGCGAGAGTGTTTTCACATGACGTCACGGCGGCCATATTGGTGTCCCAAAACAATGAAACGGCGGCCATGTTGGTGTCCCAAACCAATCCTCTGGGAGTTAATTGAACTCTTTTCTTGTGCAAACGCTTTCTTTTGTTCCAATATATTTGCATAGATGCTGGCCACGTGAGTAAAAACACTCTATTTGGACGCGCGAGCGAGGGGCCTCGTTGGCTATCCCCCATCTCATATCCGACTGGCACTCATGGAATAACTGTTAAATAGATGGATCTTCTACAATATCTATCAAGACTCTCTCATGCTGAGTTTTCGATTAAAATAATATATTGTTGACATCATCTTCAAATCGGTTTTCTCAGAAGTGTTTTGGTTGAGTAATCTAAGTGCCCCACCCTTTATAAATTCTTTCTTTACCCCTAGGCGGCGACATGAAAGGAAATATCTTGTATATTGGAAAATCTCCTTTGGTTTAGTATTTTTTAGATCGGTGTATGTAAATCTAGGATCTAGTGCTTGTCGCCATGAATTTATTTAACGGTGACGTCCTTGCTTGCTTGGATAAACGCCGGGGTAAGTTTATGCTGCCATCCACTTGCTTTGCCTGCGCGCCAAGAAAATCAAAGAAGTTTATTTGAAATATGCAATTTCAGGCGTAAATTTTTTTTTTTTTAACTTTTTATTCTTTACTAGGTCAAGTTCCATTGATAAACGCTGAGTTAATGTTGTGAACTAGTTTAATATGAGGCCTACTTTGGGACCTTAAGTCGCCTTAAATCGCCTTAAGTCGCTTTAAACCATTATGAAGAGATTGAAATTGTCTAACAGTTATTACTTTTCTAGTTTTATATGAATTTCCAGAATGTATGATTCCTTTTAAAGTGTGTAACAACCTATGTTCAATAATATTAGCCACAATTTCACCCCACCCCTATAGGAAAAGTGTTTATCCCCTGCCCTGGAAGAATTATGCAATATCAGCCAGGACCATCGTTTAAGAACTCACTGGTGCAGATGCTTATATTGTGGACAATACATGTACAGCTGAACAAACGAATTGTAGTGCTTAGTCACGTTTTAAAAATCGCTATCTTAGATCTTGGACTGAAAGACAGTCTATAGAGTTATAACAGCTAATGGATGTATAAGGTTCTGAAAAAGCAGAAGGAAAAGAGTAAGAAATGGAAGAGAAAAATAAGCAAAACTGGACAAGGACAAATGTTTATGATTAGGGTGCTTAAAGATTTCAAGATTTCGCCAAGAAAAAGTGCTGAAAAAGCTTATTCAGAATAATCTCTGTCAAAAGGAGGGTCTGTTTTTCCAGTCGTTGTTCAAGGGCCTTGGAGAAGAGGGCCCTTTGGAGAGGAGTGCAAATTAGATTGACTGTTCATGATCAAAAGAAGAAAGGGGTGGTTCTTAGAGAGGGATTATCGCAATATTCATGCAGCAATGTGCCTGCATCATTTCCTTTAAATCATTTGCTTCGCTAGGTAAGACAAAGGCGAAAGATTATACCGTTACACCGCAAGTTAAAAGGGTTGTTCCAGCCCAAAGTGCCAAGTCAGCCCTACAGGCTAAAGCCTTATTCAGTCTCTCATGAATTCATTTGAGCTCAACTGCCGCCAAAACAAGCCTGTTAAATGCTTATTCCGTCCTACAACAGGACTCATTTCATCCCTTGAACCCAAGGGACCGTAACCTAGATAATTGAACTGTATTGTCAGTAGTTGAGAATCTGATGAGGATTCCAGACCTGGGCTTAGTTATAAAATAACAAAAATATCAGCTATATTTTCAATTCATCATCATTGCTTCAACATATTAGCAAAAGCTAAAGTTTTAACACTGGATCCTCATACACCCATCCATTTAAATTCCCAATAAATTAATGGGCAATTTTTTTTCCACATAATTAACAGCTGAACGAGGATAAAGAACAGAGAGACCTAATGTAGTGTCGCACCATTCAAAGAAGCAGGAGTGTGAGTTGTTCTATCATCGGAACGAACTAGATTATAAGAAAAGAGAACTCAATGTGGAACAAAAGAAATTGAACTGAGCAGCGAATGAATATGCATCTGGACAAGTGTTTCAGGTATTATGTCCTCTTCAAAACCATATTAGAAGATCCAATCTAGATCATTATAAGTCACTTTTTCAGGAAACTTTTCAAAAACGTTAAGTCCCGTAGCACATCAAACATCTTTTCTTATTCTATTCTGAACACAAAATCACAGAGAAACTTTCGAATTTTGACTCAAAACCATGCATGGGCTTACCCCTTTGGAAAAATTCAATATGACCACCCTCAAAAATATTCTCGCAATAAACGCTCTTTTCGGTCAACTTCACCGTCTAAAACATCGTCAAGCATCTTTACTTATTCTATTTTGACAAAAAAAATCAAAAGGAAACTTACCAATTTTGACTCAAAGTCATGGGTTAACCTTTGGAAAAATCCAATATGACACCCCCAAAATGAAAGTCTTTATAAACGCTCTTTTCGGTCTTTTTAGCCCTTGAAAACACCGTCAAGCATTTTTTTCTTATTCTATTTTGACAAAAAACAATCAACAAGAAACTTTCTAATTTTGACTAAAAATCATGGGTTAACCCCTTTGGAAAAATCCAAAATGACAACCCATAAATGTATAAACGCTCTTTTCGGTCTTTTTAGCCGTCTAAAACATCGTCAACCATCTTTCCTTCTTCTATTTTGAGAAAAAAAACAAAATCATGGGTTAAACCCTTTGGAAAATCCAATATGGCATCCCAAAAATGAACAGTCTTTTCGGTATTTTAGCCGTCTAAAACATTGTCAAACATCTTTGCTTATTCTATTTTGACCAAAAAACATTCAAAAACAAACTTTATAATTTTGAGTCCAAATCATGGGTTAACCACTTTGGAAAAATCCAATATGGCACCCCAAAATGAAAGTCTTTATAAACGCTCTTTTTGGTCTTTTCAGCCGTCTTAAAACATCTTCAAAAATCTTTTCTTATTCTCTTTTGACAAAAACAGTCAAAAAGGAACTTTCCCATCTTCACTTAACCCCTTTTAAGAAATCCAATAGGGCATCCCCAAAATGTCTGTATAAACGCTTTTTTCGGTCTTTTTATCTGTCTAAAACATCGTCAAACATGTTTTCTTTTTCTATTTTGACAAAAGAGAATCAAAAAGGAACTTTTCAATTTTGACTTAAAAATCATGGGTTAACCCTTTTGAAAAAATCCAATATGGCACCGCCACAAGGTTTTATAAACTCCCTTTACGGTCTTTTTAGCGGTCTAAAACATTATTGGCATTTGCATTGGCATTTATTGCTTTGTTCTTATAAGAGGTAGTGCTACAATATATATTTTATTACCCTTTACCTTGTGCCCTATTGCTTATAGTCCTGAACCATGCATCATTCAGAGACTTGTAGCAACTCAGTTAAAGATTCTGGCTCACAGTAACTATACCTACCCTTCCCCTAAACCAACATTTTGTCCTAAGTGGAAAGTGGTGTCAATATTGGGTCAGGGGAGGGGTAGGTGGGTCTTTTTCCAGAATCTTATACTATCTTACTGGCCAATCAATATCTTTTGATGTTACTGTTAATATCCTCTTGCAGCAAGTGGCGGCTGTGCCATCAAAGCATTCCACATAAGATTCCATTTGGTCCACTCTTCTGATGCCAGATTATTGTTGAAGGAGAGAACTTGGTGGAACGTGAGGTCTCCTAGGAAGAGAAGGCTGCGGGTAGGTTCCTTTGCCTATTCGCCTACAGGTGTGTTGTAAACATTATCCTCTCCATGCATGTCTTAACCTTGTTGTGTTTTCTTCGGTTTATTTGTCTAAGTCATCTGCTTAGCCCAAACAGCCTTTGTGCTGTAAATACTGCAAAGGATAAATATAGGAATTATGTTTTTGTTATTCTCTCAAGAGCACAAAGCTTGAATCTTAATCTTGTGCAATGTTTTCCTCTACCCAAATCTGAGTGGTGCTCCTGATTGGTCGTGCCGCGTGGGAAATTTTCTTGAACCAATCAAAAGGGATAACCCAGATCTAGGTAGCGGCACGTCATCAGTATGGAATTTCTGCACTTTTTTCTCAGAGAAACCAGTAGTGGCGTCGCAAAATGTCGGCTGTTTTCCTTAACATAAGGCCTTAACATAACGCTTGGGTCTCTCTTTAAGTCGATGGGAAAGGCTTGGATGAAAATCGGGTACTAAGTAATGAATGCATTCATTAGTAATATCCTTCGGTATTTTCCCCATGTAAGGGAATCCATCGGTGGCGGATCCAGGGGAGGGGCCCGGCCCCACCCCCCCCCCTTATTTTTCGACCAAAATGAGGCCCGAAGGGCCGAATAAAATTTTGGGGAGACGGCCCCTCTCCTATCTCAGGATCTGGATGACCCCTCCCCCCCCCCACCCCGTTATCTGAAGGTCTGGATCCGCCACTGTCCAGGACAGTCTTGGATTTTGGACTCCACGCCAGATTCTGTATTCCAGGTACTGGATTCCAGTCTTTGTCAGTGGAACTTGGATTCTGGATTCCAATCGTTTGTGGGATTCCGGATTTCTGTGAGTTGTATTGATATTCCGGATTCCAAAGCCCAGGGTTCCAGATTCCAAGACTTTTTCAGATTTTGGATTCCACAAGCAAAAATTTTCTGGATTCCGGAATTCGGATTCCGTTACATAATGGAGCGAAATAAAATTTGAATAGGCTGATTTAGCAACATAACGGGAACGTCAGTTGAAAACCGCGAGCGCAAGTCAAACATCTGGCTTGACCAATGGCAGAGCGGCAAATTGAGCACCGGAAAACCTGTTTAGTCCTTTCCGCACGCTTTCCCGTCGTCAACTGACGTTTCCGTCCTGTTGCTAAATCAGCCTATTAAGAACTTAATGAAGTGTTCGTTTACACCAACTAAACCAGTAGACTAAGTAAAATTTGCAAACCGAAGCTAAAGCGTTGAAATCCGTAATAACGTTACATCCAGCTTTACCAGTTGTTTCTGTCTTTGATATAAATTGTTAGCTGTAGATATACGAGTGATTCTCTTTCATTTACCCTGGCTAGTGTTTCTCGTTTGTTTTTCTTTAGTAGGTAATCTTAAAGGAAAGCTATTACAGTAAATAGTCTATTCGTAGAGAATCTTTATGCGGGAGTAATCATTGTAAATAAATGTTTAGAAATTTCAAACGATTGTTCCGTTTGTTCGTTGATATTTCTATAACACCATTAATCATAACTATAACAAAATTGTCAAATCTGATTGGCTATCAACTGCCCTGATTTCAGCCTTAATTGGACAGTTTAATAGGACAGTACGCGTCATGCCTGGACAGTACGCGCCATCACGCGCGCGCGCTTAAATGGCTTTTTTTCTCACTGCTAGTAAAACAAAATTTCGAATTTCTTGTGTTTTGATTTAAAAAATAGCCTATTACATCACAAATTTTGTTAAAGTTATGATTAATTGGTCAATTCGGTCTGTAATCATACTCGTGATTAAACAAATCGGACTCCCGCTACGCGGTCGTCCGATTTTGTTAATCACTCGTATGATTACAGACCGAATTGGACTCCACTCAGTCCTGTTACCATTACTAACCGGCACGAAAGTGGAGTGATTTCATGCGCTTGAATGGGCACTTCCCTTTGGAACCCCTGCTTCGCCTACTGCCAAAGTCACCAGAAACAGGATAGGATTGAGTGAAGCTATCATGGATATTTCTAGTTTGCGAGCAAGCTCTGATTTATATGGCGAGCGAAGCGAGCCGGATCAGAACGCGCGAGCGAGCGGCGTCCCACTTGCGACCTCTTTCGCGTGCTGCTCTCGCGTCACTCCTCGCAACTCCCTCCAGCCTGCGAGGAAGCCCTCCATTTGGACGAGCGTGATACGTCTCCCCTCGTGTACCACTCGTGCATTTACTTTTTACGATATTTTCCAAATTTTAAGCTAAAAAATTTAAAAGAAGGCCGAGAGGGGGCGAAAGAAACCTACCCTACCCCGATCGTTTTTTCGTTTGACTGTGGTTCAGCTTTTGGGCGGCTGCATCCCTTACTTAACGAAACACAAACGAAAGAAACACCAAAAAACCGCCTGGAGGAGAATTTTATTTTTGTCTGGGTTCGCCAAAAAAACAACAACAACAAAACAAAACAAAAAATTCCCGCCAGTTTTGGTCGCACGCGTTGCGTTACGCTTCTTTGATCACGTGCTCGAGTAACTAGTTTCTGATTGGCCAAATGTCGAACCGCGATCGATCGCGTCTTTCGCGTCCGTCAAACAACAAAGCGGGGCCATCTTTGGTAACGAACGAGCTGGGCATCGCCAGTAGGTAAGCTGAATTTCTCTTATTTACACTCTCAATACTAACGTTTTAGCTATCAAAACAATGTATGTACCATAGCTCTTTGTAATTCCCTTAAAAACGAGAGTACAGTTTAGACTTTTTCGTTGCAAGGAAGGAGAGACAGTTGACAAAGTTGCGGTTACTTGCTCAATGATTTGTCAAGCTCATGTCTTTCGATCATCAAAACTTTTTGTAAAACCTATCCTTAAATGTGTTCTGTTTTCAAGACTGTATAAATTATTTTCTTATTTTGCATTTGTTTGTACATCGATAAGCTAAGCCTTGGTGAACATGGCCGTGCTTTTTCTGTCCCCAAATTAGTATGGGTTTTTCCCCAAGCTATGGGACATTCCATTTTTTATCCGCATCCCCCACCCCCTACCTACCCTGCGAGCAGTGGTTTCTCCAGGCCGGACGCTACGCTTCGATGGGAAAGAAACCACTGCAAGCAACGGTTTGCTTTTCCATCGAGCATGCGCATCCACGTGATGACTACAAATATCCAACGACAAGATGGCAACGAGAACTTCAACAAAACAATAGGTTTAATAAGCAAAACAACAACTTTGCATGTGCATCACGCTTCTATTTTTGCATTTCTTTGCCATTTTTGCACGACTATGACGTGAAGATGCCTAATTTTGCGTTTTATGGATAACGTAAACGAGCAATGACGAAATTTATTCTTCTTTTCCCTCTTGGACTTGGATAATTATGGTCCCTTGGAATTCAACTCCATTTGGGTTCACCTACATTTGACAAAGTATGTAGACAGGAAAATAAATAATCCTAAGAAATACTGAATATCCACAGCAGGCTCGCTTTAAGGCAGCAATTGTAAGCGTAAGCAAATGCGCAAGAGCTTAAACTTGCTTTCAAACAGGATTTACATGTTTAAAGTTAATTTATTTGTCCTTAGCGCTGGACGGCGGCTCGATCAAAGAAGCAGACCGATGCTCGCAGTGGTTTCCCTCCCTTCGTAGCATAGTGTTCGGCCTGGAGAAACCACTGCTTGTAGGGTACCCCATACCCCATGGAAGGCATAATGTCATAATATCCAGAAGGACCCTACTGGAATCTGATATGTTAACCACAATAAAGGGTTTTGGAATTAGCATTTTACCCACAAGGGCCTCTCGGAATCTCGGATTACTACAAGGCCTAAGGAAAGTGGGGGATTTGGGAACCTTAGGAATCGCAATTTAAGAGATAAGGGCCTGTCAGAATCATGCCTTCCATAGAGGGGGTGCAAGTGGAATGTCCCTATATGGCTCTGACACTTAATAACAAAGTTTTCTATTCTATTCTATTCTAATTTATACTTGCATGTAGATTGACCTGCTTGCCTGAGTTGAGGGAGGGTGGACTTTCTAGTACAGTCAAAGCTCACGTAGAGACCACCTCGGAAAATTTGAAAAAGAGGTTGTAAACTAGAGCTGGTCTTTTACAAGAATGAGCTCTCCCCAAAAACAGCTAATAAGAACTGAACCACATTCTGCATATTATCCAATCGGATTTTTTATCTATTTATTTATTTGTTTTGGACACACAAACAATTACAAAACATTACATTTACGATTCATTACAATAAATTCTAATTATTGGTTGCTAAATAAATTTTACCTTACGTTGAAACAGGTAACTGTTATCATTTACAGAAGGGAAAAAAGTGAAATAAAAAGAAAAAGAAAGACAGTCCACAAAAATACTATAGCTTATATATTAGCAATTAAGAGAAGGCTGCCTGCCTTCTAGTCCTCCATCCCCCATCTGCCTGTTTGTCACTTGCATTTAAATTAACTGTGTAGATCAAATTATTTTTGTTTGAAAGTAGCCCATTTCTTCCTATAGGAGGCTAAGTTATTATTATCAAAAGCAATCTGTTTCTTAATTTCCATGGAGCGTATGACTCCAACCCGATTTTAGTCAGCATTGTTTAATATTGGCAGCAATCTTAGACAATTACAGCATTTATTATAAGTGATGTGGTACAAAAATTAATATAACAGGGTGCAAAGAGTATGAAACTACTTTTGGACGAATGGAGTCTGATTGTAAGTTGAAATTTGGCTTATCAAAAGCATTTTGTGCACTAAACAGTCAAATTTGTTCCTGCATTTCTTATAAAGCACTTTGAAACGTTTCAGCAGGTCCTGAGGGATCGTCCCGTGCACGTTCTTGTAATGTTTGGCAATGGCAGAGGACTGTTGTTTATGTCCTTTCGCAAGATTGTGTAAATCTCCGCGTGTGTTACAACGTACATGTACATACATGTAGCCTGTATCACACAGGTCACATTGAAAGTTATAAACTACACACTGTTCATTTACGATCGGCGGCTTTGCTTCTTTCACATTCAGTTCTTGTTCAATTTTCCAGCTAGCAAACACAGGCTGGATGGTGGTGTTTACATATAGACACAGATCTTTGACAAAAACTTTGAAACACTTATTTTAGGAGGATTGTAAGTGAACCAAAATACATGTGTAATAATGTGTTTGGAAATACAAGTCAGTTGCTGATGAGTCAAAAGCTGATGAGCACACATGTCTGCCCTGAAATGCATCAGTGCACATTAAGACTCATTTAGTATGTGTGCTACCTCTTTGTTTTAATAGAGGTGTTATATGTCAGTGAATGGTCAACAAGCTTCAAACTGGGGGATCACAAAAAAAATGACATGCAAAATGCTAAGTGCAACTTTCACTTACTATAATTGAAACTCAAATTTTAAAATACCCGATGCACATCTATTTCAATCATGAATTGAGGAACAGTCATATTTCACAACATGACAATGGACATCAAAAATCGAACCTCATACGACGGCACTTGCTTTCATAAATGAAAATTTTCCTTGTGATGACCAAATTTGCATCACTGACACTTTGTCATAGGTAGCGAGACTTAAGGAATGAAATGAGTGTTCCAACTTTAACCAACAGATCTTTAGATACAATCCACTGCATTACCACAAATCGGCAAGGCACGTGCTTGAAAATAAAATTCTAGTATTTCTAGGCTTTAGTAGGATATGAAGAATTATGCAGATCTCAAACGGTATTATCCACCTCAATCTGCATGATTCTTCATATCCTATTCAGCCTCATACAGTAAGTGCTAAATAATTAATTTTTTATTTCATTCGGACTTTGCTGCTTTCAAAATAAGAGCTCTAATTAATTTTTCAGCTCTTTAAAGAACGCCTTTTATTCTACAGGCGTATGAACACATAAACCCACCTGCATATCACTAAATTTACAGTAGCTCGATCAATCACAGCTGAAGTTCCTCATGAAAAAGTTCCTTAGAATGAGCAACTATCGAGCTTCTTCAAACCCAAGAATTTTTTTTTTTTTTTTCAACAATGCCCCCAAAGCACTGTCGCAGTGAATGAGAAAAGAAAAGTCTTTTCCTTCCTGACACCCTCATCCGAGCTGATGCATCCATTGCCTCAGTTTTGTGTCTGCATTGTTTGCTTAGTTCTGGCCTGTACTGTAGCTTACTTCGTTTTTGCAGGTACACCCCTCTGAAACAGTGAACAGCCAACAGATTGCCAGCTAACTGGAGGCTCTCCATAGAGGATGTCTTTAGGCATTCAGTCATCCTCCATTTTTCTGGCAAGCTTAAGCACAGTGGTAGATGTATGTTAGTGGAGTCTTCATGTGTCTGAGATTTGTGTTTTCCTTCAAGTAAAGCTCTTGGTGGGTATTCAACTTATTTCTAGGTCCATCTTGCCATGGTCGCCATTTAGTGACCAATTGTTTTGGTTTAGGGAGACTTTTTTCCAAATCAAGTCGCCAGCTTCAAAATTTTAGGTGCCATGGCGACTAAAATGGTCGCAACTTGGAGGGTTGTGGTCAGTGCAGTGATTTTGTTATAGGCTCTATACCTACAGTGTATAGGTCCTGCATTCCTTATGCATAAAATTTTAAAGACACAAACTAATTCATGGTATACGTCCTGTAGGACACAAAGATTGATCAATCTGAAAATGTGTAACAAGCAGTTGCAGGTGGTAAGAAGTGTTGCTTCAGGCTGTAAATTTTACTGGTTACAGTGCTCAACACTAATGCTAGTCCACTTGCCCAGGACTAGTGAAAATTAATGCTGGGCTAGTAAAAAATGTGCTCTTACTAGCCCCTAGACCAATACTTTAGTAGACAAAAATAAATTTTATCAATAAATTTTAAACAACTTCTATAATTTGGGAAGTTCTTTTTCTAATTTATGCTTCATCAGTATTTAGTTTCTGTAGCTTGAGTATTAAATGTAAAACCTAATCGTATGATTGACTCGCAAAACAGATGCCATATTAGAAATTATACCTGGGCTGGGTGAAATCCAACACAGGTGTGCCTGATTTTGAAATTTTTTCGCACATCTACGAGAGAGCATCCTTCAATGGCCAATGATTCTTAGGCAGATTTTCTTTGTTTACCAGAGGACCACACACACAGCATGAAGAGAAAGAGATACAATGGGTTGTCATTTTCTAGATTCCTGAAGGTTGAAAGAAACATATTTTCAGCTGGGATTCATTAGCAGAAAAAATGTTTTGTGGAACTTGTGGCGGTGTGTGTACTCAAATAGTGGTGCTAAGAGATGCGAATTCCAACTACTTATCACAGAAACAGAAAATTTCCATTTATTGTCTCTCCAGTTTAAAGTTGGATGTTGATAAAATGTATTGACTGTATTAATAAAGACCTGAAAAGAAACAAAGATAACACAGCAAGTGTTTATTCGTTTGCATTTTGTTTTAAAATATATAGTTTATAGACTGGACACTGGAAGGAGTAGAGTGGCTCCTTGCTCCCTGGGTATATTTTTTCTCTGCTTTCTTTTTTTTTTTACCAGTGACTTGTCCTATTGGACTAGTGATTTATTTCACTTGCTAGCCCGTTGTTTAGTGTCCAAAAAAGTTAGTGTCGAGTACTGAACGGTTACCTTCTAATAAGGAGAACACTGTGTGTACAAATTTTTTTTGTTAAAGTTGTCTAGGACTGTTGAAACTGATTATCTCCCAAGTACCGTAGTACGTGTGAGGTGGATCTGCTCAGGTGGTTCAGAAGTAATGGGTTTACGTGTTGCTTTTCTTGTTCCCTTTCCAGGTTGAATGTTCATCAGTGAATAACATTATTATTATTATGGTAAAGGACAAAGTCAGTCAAAGACATGCAATCACTTATGTGAACAACAGCAAAGACATTTTTGCCACACAGGTGAGATGAAATGTAATAAATACACCTGTACCGGCAGGTGCACCCTCCTCATTGTTCGCTTAGTTGTGACCTGTGCTGTATTTGTCCAAAACAGTTATGAGCCACCGAATGTGGTATGGTTTGTGAGGTCTTGAGCCTTAAACAAGATAAATAGTTTACTATTAATTTTAGCATCTGGAATAGGGTGTCTTTTTGTTCTGGAAGCCTAACTTTATTCCACAATAGTGACCCTCATCCAATTTCTCCCAACAATAACACTGCCTTAGGGCTGTCATTAAGAGCCGGGGGGGGGATTAATAGATCCAGAAGAAATCCCTGGCTGATTGTTTCCCTGCTTACTTGAATGAATGTATACTCTTTTCCGCTTGATGGCGATCATTACTGGAAAAGAATTTTCCATTAAGCGCTTGTTACCCAGACTGATAAAGTGATGATGTCGATGGCGTCGTGAAAGAAAATGTTACTAAAAAGCGACAGGAATTCGATTCAGCCGCGGTGAATGTTATTTTCGAGCATGTGCCTTGCAGATTTGTGGTAACGCAAAAGATTGTACCTCAAGATCTTTTGTGCATTTTTTTTTTCAAGTTCAATCCTGAAGTCTTGCTTTCTATGACAATGAAATCAATGTGAATTTGGTCATCACAAGGAAAGTTTTGTTTATGTGAGCACATGCCAATCGGAGGTTCCATTTTTGATGTTGAATGTCATGCTGTGAGTGATGTTTCCCTCTGCATTATTGTTACGTTAGCTTGGTTTTGATTGTGTAAAACGTGACTGTTTCCTTGATTCGTGAAATATGTGATCGAAATACATGTAGCGAAAGTTGCACTTGGCGTTTTGCATCACTGTCTAAATTTTCTTCAGCTTGCACCAGGTCAATCCACCAGTTTAAGCTTGTTGATCATTCACCGGCACATAACACCTCTACACAAAGAGCTAGCTCATACATACTAATTAGTCTTAATGCGCACTGACGCATTTCAGAGCACACGCATCGGCTCATCAGCTCAGACGACGCACGGACGCATCCAGCCTTACGCAATTGACTTGTCTTTCCTGATGCATACACCTTGTATTACACTTATAATATTATTTTGGTTCGCTTAGTTCTGGCCTGCACTGTACTTTTCTCTTTCTCTCCTCCCCTCTTTTTTCGCTTTTCTTGCCTCATTTTTTTCTCTTGCTGGGCATTTAGTAGGCTTGACTTTTGTGGGAAAGGTTTTTAGAAATGCTTTTAGGATGTTAGAATTAGCTGAAAGGAAAGTTAGGTGGGAAGCAGTGGAACAAGATTTTCATGGAAATTTTCAGGTCAATATTACCTGGTTTTTTGCCTTTTTCTGCTGTGTCCTTGACTGACTTGTGCTCATTTTGGTATGGTTTGAAAGATCTCTTCACTTTGCACAAGTTAGTGGCCACAAGTTGTCCATGACCGTTAAAACTGATGATGTCACAAGCAGTAGAAGCACATGGGTTTAAAAGTGACACAGCAGTCTTGACTTTTGCTTTTCTCTTTCTCTCCCTCCTCCCCTCTTTTTTCGCTTTTCTTGTCTATTTTTTTTTCTCATGCTGGGCATTTAGTAGGCTTCATTTTGGTGGGAAAGTTTTTTGGGAAAGCTGAAAATTAGGATCCTAGAATTAGATGAAAGGAAAGGTAGGTTGGTAGTGGAACAAGATTTTCATGGAAATTTTCAGGTCGATGTTACATGCATGGTTTTTTGTCTTTTTCTGCGGTGTCCTTGACTGAATCGTGCTCATTCTGCTATGGTTTGAAAGATCTCTTCACTCTGCGCAAGTTAGCAGTCACAAGTTGTCCATGACCATTAAAACTGATGATGTCACCAGCAGTAGAAGCACATGGACCGGCATCGGCGGTTACGGGTGGCTCAGGGGTGAATGGTTTAATAAATCATTTATATAAAAAGTAAACAGAACAGGGCCAAGAATGGACCCCGTTGAACTCCATATAATAATCAACTGGGAGAGACTGCAAAACCACATCCCCAATAGAAACATACTGGTACCTTCCTTTTAGATAACTTTTGAACCATTCCAGTGCTGATGGTCACACTCCAAGGCTACGAAGTTTAAATACATCTAACAACATGTTGAAGTTTATACTGTCAAAGGCTTTTAACATGTCCATCAACACCAATATTGAGATTAATTTTTTCTTTTCATCCATAGCTTTTCATACAGTGTAGGTCATCAGTTACAGACAGAAGAGCCGTTTCAGTGGAATGGTGTTTATGATTGCCACTAAATGGAATTGTGCTAGCTTGTTGTTATCGTCTAAGAACGTGACAAATTGTCTGTGAGCCAACCTTTCATTTACTTTGGGTAATACCGGTAATAGTGATATGGGCTGATTATCACATGGGTTTCCAGCATCGCCATCTTTAAAAACACAAGTCACTTCTGCAATTTTCCACACACTTGCAAACATATTAGATTTAAGGGAATTTATTGTTCATCAGGGATGTGATTATATGCAACATAGCTGGTAAACTATCCTTAAGTATTCTTGTACACTGTACCTTTGGTGCGACATAATTATCACTTGTGAGAAAAATCGTCCGACCAATCAAATTGCTAGTAATCAATTTTTAAATGATGTTATTTACTTGTTAAATTGTTTTATTTTCTCTTGAGACAAAGACAGAAAAATCCTCACAATTTTCCATAAATTATTACTGAATTTTTGGGGGAAACTCTGCTGGGAGACAAAGAGCATTTGACCGTATAAATTTCAAGAAATCTCCCAACCCCTGGAGTGTTACAAGTTTACAACCTATGGGACAATAAAATTTTGGGACACTAACACGTTTATCAGACACTGTGTTCTTACCAGTGTTCTTACCAGTGTTTATACTTTTTCTGGAAATGCCATTAATACTATAATTAGCCCAAGGGGTCCCACGGGTGCAAGGAAGGAAGAAAGAAAACAAAAAGATACATAGGTTTCGTTATAATATTAGCCAAAATTTAATTGGTTATGGCGTCTTTACTCTGACTCACAGCTGTAAAACGTAGAGTTAAGTGTATGTAAAATTGGATTAATGTATGAGTTCTCTACTCTTACTCAGACCTGTGAGGAAAGCATTGAGTTAACTGTACACGTATCTGAAAATTGTGACCCGCTTTTCTCCCTCATGACCCCTTTTCAGCTTCTCTATGGGTCCTGTGGACCCCCAGTGTGGAAAATCTTGGTAAGAACACTACAGAGATGATGGGATAGTACGTTGAAAAGTAATTTGGCTTAAAAACATCAGTTTCAGATAGATTCACCAATAGTCAAACCAAAGGCAGAATGGAAGTGCTGTAAAGCATTTAAGAAGGATTAATAGGTCTTACCTCCCCTGGTGCTGTGCCTTGACGTGGCGGGGAGGCTTGCATGCCCTTGGGACCAATAGAGCTATGATGGCGGGAGCTTACATGTATGCTCCTGGCAGGTTGAATTATGCCGGATTGCTCCAAGGTAGAAGGGCCAGACTAAACAGCACCCTGGTCCTCCAGGTTGGAGGTTTAGTGCAGGGTTAACAACTCTGCCTTGTAAAACACAACATTTTAAAACTTCATTA